>AWOL01S0000580.1:7711-36181 GCA_000715115.1 Nicotiana otophora
TAATCTTGTGAGGGGGAAATTATCTCATAGGTGATTAAAAATTAAATAATTATTGCTAATTGTGGGGGCTACGTACGCACGAGGTGACGAGAGTCCGTGCGTAGCTACTATTAATGCTAAAGTCCGGGTAATTTAGGACTCAAAGCATGCATTACTTGTGTAAATTGTATTCTTTGATTATTTAGTATTAATTGATATATATGAATATATGTTGTGAATTGTTAGATAAAGATATTAAAAGATGGAAATCTCATATGCTTGATTTTCTGTTTAAATTAATTAATTGTTAAAAGAAATTGTTCTCCCTCCCGAATTTATTTTATAATAAATATACTCTCCTTCCGGAGGTACATAAGAAAATGTCCTCCTTTCCTGTGGAGCGGGCCGAACGCCTCGGCCGGATAGATGCATCTATGGATCGTGCCGCACATCCCTCGGTAGTGTACACGACACTCTAGATCGGGCCGTACGTCCTCGACAGAAATCATGCTTAATAATAATAATTACACGATACTTTAATAGTTATTTCAGCTTGTGAAGCTAATTGATAAATTTGAGAATCCTTGAAATTCAATGAATTATTATTCCTACTTGTTAAGGAATTAAATTGTTATTCTTGTGAATGAGATTGTTTGATAAATTGGAAATTATTTGAATTGAAGTAATTTAATTAATATATTGAGAATTATTGCATTTGAAGGAATTTGATTATTTTCGCTGATTAAATAAATGTTTTTAAATTCTGTAAATCATGCTGATTTAAATATCCTAGTTGTATTTCAATTATTATTATTGACCCATAATGAGTGTCAAAGTCGGCCATCTCGTCTCTACCATTTCGAGATTAGGCTTGATACTTACTGGGTACACGTTGTTTACGTACTCATACTACACTTGCTGCACTTTTTGTGCAGGACCTGAGGCAAGTACTAGTGGGGGACCTATCGTCTTACACCCACGTTATCCAGGGGCATAGTGGTGAGCTATCTTTTCTTAGCCATTCTGCAGCTACTAGTGTCTCTCCTTATATTTTTCATTCTGTCTATTTTTATTTCAGACAATATTTGAGGCTTTGTATAATCTTCTAGATGCCCATACACTTGTGACACCAGGTCTTGGCACACACATTGGTAGAATTTGGTGTTTTATTATTTTTTTGGTTTTAAATTTTGTCAATATATGCTTAATTTATTAAGTTGGCTTGTCCAGCTGTAGTGTTGGGCGCCATCACGACCTATAGGTGAAATTGGGTCCTGACATGTCACATGGTGACTTTTACTTGGAAAGATATTTGTTTTAAAGAATAATATGTGAATGATTTATATTTGAAGGACTTGATTAATTGGTTGTACATATGTTCCTTATTCGTTTGAGCAATAATTATAATGTTCTTGTTGCCTTGCTGTTATATCACTAGTTGATTTTGTTGTTATCATTGCTAGTTGTTTTCCAGTACTATTGTATACTGCTATATTGCACAGGTTATTTGATTAGTGAGTGTCTTGATTGTACCTCGTCATATTGATACTTACTGGGTACCGACTGTGGTGTACTCATACTATACTTCTGCACATTTTTGTGTAGATCCAGGTAATGTGGAGTCAGTTGATCGATGCTAGCAGTATAGATCTTCCTGTGGAGACTCAAGGTAAACCTATTACGCCGTTCGCAGGTTTCGGAGTCACCTTCTGATATTGTACTTGCACTGTTTTATCTCTATTTTAAAACAATTAGATTTATAGGCTTTCTAGTAATTCAGTAGAGCTTATGACTTGTACTGCCAGGTTTTGGGATTGTAAGTATTGTATAGAGATTCATATTTCGTATTTGTCAATCATTAATTAATATTGTAATTATTTCAGTAAATGTTAGGCTTACCTAGTCCCTAAGACTAGGTTCCATCACAACATCCTATGGAGGGAGATTTTGGTCGTGACAAGTTGGTATCATAGCTCTAGGTTCATAGGTGCTACGAGTCATAAGCAAGTTTAGTAGAGTCTTGTGGATCGGTACAGAGACGTCTGTACTTATCTTCGAGAGGCTACGGGACTATTAGGACAGTTTCACTTCCTTCATTCCTATCGTGCGAGTTTATTAATCTCGGAGTTTGAGTTTTACCATTCTATTCTCTCACAGGTGGTGAGGACACGAGCTGCAGTTACTGATGACGCTGCTCCCGGAGCAGGTAACGCCAGAGGCAGAGGCCGAAGGGGAGCACATGTCACAGCTAGGGCACCTACTAGAGCAACAGTTAAGGAGCCACTAGTAGCTCCGGTTGGGGGACAGGTACCGGAGGCGCCTGCTGTTACCCCTGGACTTCAAGAGACCTTAGCACAATTCCTGAGCATGTTTGCTACATTGGCTCAGGAGGGGTTGATTCCGATTGCACCAGCTATTTCACAGATCAGAGGAGGGACTCAAACTCCCGCTGCCCGTACTCCAGAGCAGCGAGTCCACATCGGTCAGGTTCAAGGAGTCATGGCGACTCAACCTATGGTCCCAGTTCAACCCATGGCTAGGGCCGCAACACCTAAGGAAGAACAACTTAGACTTGCAAGGTTCAAGAAGTATGAGCCCTCCTACCTTTAGTAGTTTGGATTCAGAGGGTGCACAGGGATTTCTAGAGGAGTGCCATCACATTCTCTGTACTATAGGTATTGTGGAGATGAGTGGAGTTGCATTTACTATGTTCCAGTTTAAGGGAGCGGCATATCAGTGGTGGCGGGCGTACGAGTTGGGTAGCTTGACTGATGCAGCTTCTCTTTCATGGGCTCAGTTTTCGGAGATATTCCTGAGAGAATTTGTTCCTCAGTCCTTTCAGGACGCATGGCGTGCGGAGTTTGAGCAGCTGCGCCAAGGAACTATATCAGTGTCAGAGTATGCTGTTAGATTCTGTGATTTGGCTAGACATGCACCTGCTTTGGTCGCTACAATTAGAGAGCGAGTCCGTAGATTCATTGAGGGGCTAAGATGTGATATCCAATTCAGCATGGATCATGAGTTAAAGTGAGATGTTCCATTTCAGCGGGTGGTAGGGATCGCCCGCAGATTTGAGGGAATGTGGGACCAAGAAAGAGAGGACAGACGGGGCCAAGAGAGAGAGGACAGGCGAGGTCAAGAGAGAGAGGACAGGGAGTCTAGGAGGCCTCGTAGACCGTAGAGTTCTACTGGTCTAAATTTTAGAGGCAGGGTACGACATGGTAGAGGTTTTATGGGTCAGCCAGTCTAGTTTGCCCTTTAGGCTTCGCACGGTGTCCCAGGTGCCCATGTGTCTCAAAGTACCTGTACCGCACAGTTTCCACAGCCACATCAATAGAGAGGTTGCTTCGAGTGTGGAGATACTAACCACATGGTGAAAGATTGTCCCAGACTCCGGACAAATGTATCACAACGGGGCATTCGGGCGAGTAGAGGGCACCCAAGAGGGGGAGGCCCGACCCGTTGATATAATTGCTATGAATTGGCTGAGACCGCTACATCAAATGATGTCGTTACAGGTATGATCCCGATTTGTTATAAAAGGATAATTCTCCTTAATTTGATTCAGTTCTGGATGTCGAGGCGAGTGCTCCTATTATGCTCCACTTATGGGTGAGCTTCGTAATTTTGTGACCCACTTATATATTTATCCCTGTTGGGAGGTTTAATGATGTTAGCTCGTGTCTATCATTTTTTTAGTACACCATTGAGGGCTATAAGTCCAAATGTGACTTTCTATTACTCACTACTATGGGTTTTGATGTGATTTTTGGAATACTTAGTCTCAATTTTATGAATTATATTCCCTATTGGTATGGGGGTTCATTATATGTTGAAAAAATAAATTATTTACGGAATTTATTGAAAAGCAGAAAGAAAGGAAATTGAAAATTTCAGTTGGCACAATGTGCAAAATACTTCTGATTCGGAGTTGAGGACGAGATCCTCGCACTTTTATATGAGGTAAAATATTTTAACTAGGCTACGAGTCGCGGTGGAAGTTATGTAAGGACGAGGTCCTTGTGGTGAAAATTTTATGAGTTAAAAATTCTCTCTTTGCGAAATTTAATTTGTACTATAGTATTAATAGTGAGTCGTGTCTGTTAGGCTTATTTGATAATTCTTGTATATTTTTCTGTGCATATTTAGCCATATTCGTGCTGTAAATATTGAGTTTTAGCCTACGAGGTGAGTGACCAGGTGGCGTTAAATATAAACCGTAATCCAAGTAAGTAATTACGAAAAGCCTACGAGGTGAGTGACCAGGTGGCATATTCATGCCTCGCGTGTTGCTGTCAGTGTTACGAAAAGTTGAAATGAGATTTTTGTGAATATGAGATTAAATGAAGATGCTCAAAATTAACTATAAACATCTATTACGACTAGAGATGTGGTTATGGACATACGTATGATGTGTGCATAGGCAAATATTACTACAGCTGGTTGAGACTAAATACCGTGTGTTGATGTCAGGAATTTGAAATTTATTTGAAGTGTGGGGAATTAGCTTGAAGGCTTATAAGTGTGAATAAAAGAAATAATCTCCACTGAGATGATGTTGTCGGAATCCTGTTAAATTTACGATGACATAGAATCACTCGTGAGTATGTGTTAAATAATGAACTCATTAATTTAATGTCATCAGAAAGATTCTTGGCACGTTCGAGGATGAAAGTATGCTTAAGAGGGAGAGAATGTAATGACACAACTTATCATTCTAAGAATTAAAGCCCCGTTCAGTGGCTTAAGGTCTCGGGCAACTTCGTAATATGTATTATAACCCGCGGGTGTGGTCGAGTTTGATTTTGGGATGATTCAGAATTTAATTAAAAGAACAATTCTCATATTTGAAGCTTAAATGAAAAGAGTTGACCAGAGTTTTGACTTTTGACATAACGTCTCCGAAATGGAATTTTGATGATATCAATAGCTTCGTATGGTGATTTCGGACTTAGGAGTATGTAAGGAAAATATTTTGGAAGTCTGTGGTGGAATTTGACTTGAAATGGCAAAAATTGAATTTTCGGCAAGTTTGACCGGGAAGTTTGACTTGGGGAGTTGACTTGTGTGCAACATTTGAAGTCATTCCGGATTGATTTGATGTGTTCCGACACAAGATATAGAATATAAAAGTTTAAAGTTTAAAGTTCATAGATTTTGATTTGAGGTGCGATTCGTCATTTTGATGTTGTTTGATGTGATTTAATGCCTCGAGTAGGTCCGTGTTATGTTATGAAACTTTTGGTATATTTGAACGGGATCCCTAGTGGCTCGGTGAGTTTCAGGGTGAGGTTTGAGCGATGTCCGGGAATTTCGGCACTCTAATGTTATTCTGGAACTTTTGAAAAAGTGCGGATCGCAGAGAAAAAGTGCGGACCGCACAATTTTGAGTGCGACCGCACTTCAGAGAAAAAGTGCGGATCACAGAGGACAAGTGCGGACCGCAAAATTTTGTGTGCAGCTGCACTCCAGAGGAAAAGTGCGGACCGCACAATTTTGTCTGCGGCCGCACTTCAGGGTAGTCTGCAGGTTCGCTGGCACGACTTCGGAAGCTTATATCTTTTGATCCACAAGGAATTTGGAGATAATTCAAAAACGAAAATTGTAGCCCTTCGTGTCTAGTTTCCAAAAGGATAATGATATCATAATTTGAACATCAATAGAGAAAGTTATATCCAATTTATAGAAGTCTGGTAGTGGAGAGGCTGTGAAGTGCTGCCGCACAATTTTTGTGCGACCGCAGAATGTGAAAATGTGTGACCGCACTGGGAAATATGCGGACCGCACATTAGGAGGTCAGAGGGTGTACTATATAATCGAGGCTTAGGTTATTATGTCATATTTAGACTTTGGGAGCTCGGTTTGTGGCGATGTTTCTTGGGAGTTTCAAGAAATTCATCGGGGTAAGTGAATCTAACTTAGATTTGGTTAACATAGATGAATATATCATTGTTTTCATCATGTAATTTGCATTTTGAAATGGAAATTTAGGGGAAATTGTAGAAATTTTATAAAATGAATTTTTGGGTTTTGAATACCGATTCAGAGTCGGATTTGAATGAAATTAGTATGGTTGAACTCGTAATTGAATGGTTTGTCGGATTTTGTAAGTTTCATCGGATTCCGAAACGTGGACCCCACGGGCAATTTTTGGAGTACAATTTCGGATTTTGTGGGAAAAGATTAGTATTTTGATATGAAATTAGTTCCTATAATTGTGTGGAGTGAATCAAATTAATTTTGACCAGATACGAGGAATTTCGGAGGCCAATTCGCGTTGCCAAGGCACAACGAAGTAAATAATTTCACGGTTCGAGGTAAGTATCTTGCCTAACCTTGAGTGAGGGAATTACCCCTTATGCGTTGAGTCTTATGTGGAAAACTGTGTAATTGAAAACCATATACGCGAGGTGACGAGTACGTACTTGGTTTATATGTGCAAATTATATCGGCTAAAATTCTTAGACGCCCTTATGTACTAAATTGGAAATTATTGGCACTTATTAAATCCTATATTTGTCATGCCTAAAACCTTGTTTGTTCAATTTGTTTTTATATGATGATTTGATGTGATTGCCACCTTGATTTTATGTGAATTCCGTATTTTTGTTGAGTTGATATTTTCTGAAGATAATTTCATTATGGATTATTCATTTGCAAATAATTTATTAAATAATATTAAAATGATGCATTAATCTATTTGCCAAAAAATTAGATTAAAGAAGGCGTGCTTACTTGATGAATTATTTTCCAGTTCATGCTGTTGAAATTGGTATTGAGTTATAAATGCCGTAAATCATACTGAGGCAAAGTGATAAATTGTGAAATATTATTTTGTTGAGTTGTTCACTCCCGAATATTTTGTTAAGATTTTGTGCACATTATGGTCGAACCATGGGTTCCTTATTGTGGAAAATAATGTATTGTTGATTTTTGTGGCAAGTTGTAATATTTGAGCACTTGATGTGCAATTTTTGATATGTTGTAATATTTGAGCACTTGATGTGAAACTTGTGATATGTTGTAATATTTGTGCACTTGATGTGCAATATTTGATATGTTGTAATATTTGAGCACTTGATGTGCAATTTGTGATATGTTGTGATGTTTGAGCACTTGATGTGCAATTTGTGATATGTTGTGATGTTTGAGCACTTGATGTGCAATTTATGATATGTTGTGATGTTTGAGCACTTGAGGTGCAAGTTGTGTTATGTTGTGATAATCGGTCACTTGAGGTGCGAATTGTGATGTTGATACGCATGCGGTGGTATAAAGCCTGGGTGTTGAAATACATGCAGTGAGATAAGGAGGGCTTGATACGTGTGGCTAGTAGGGGAACTACTAGAAGTCATGCGATGTGATAAGGATGTCTAAAACATGGGATGCTATTTCGGGAAAAATAATTTTTAAAACTAAATGTGAAGGCTCCCGCGGTGATATAAGAAAAAATTATGAATTTATTTATAATTTGGGACTACGCGGCGGTACTTCGGGAGTACCCTTTGTTGAAATTTATTTATGATTTGGGACTATGAGGAGGTACCTCAGAAGTGCCCTTTGTTGATATTTCTCTATGACTTCACTGGCCTTTGGTTATTTTATTTTTTCGTAATTTGTAAATTCTTGTGTTCTCTGTGATGTATTATTTGACTTAATATTAAGTGTTTTGTATTTCTGGGTTGTACTTGTTTTTGATGATTGAGTTGTTTTAAATAAAAAGAATTACTATTATGTTTAATTTATAAGTTTTACATCCAAATCAATAGCTTATCTGATGCTTTATTTTAATTGAAATATTATTTTTCTTCATTCAAACGATTTCTAAAATAAACTTATTTCTTTGTTAATTTCTTACTTGATTTAAAGATTTTAACCTTACTTTATCAAAAATAAATTGATCCTACGATTTTTATATATTGATATTTTTGGGTACGTGAGTTGTCCGTGCAACTGTGATAGAAATATGGGCACGAAGTGTCGTGAAAAATATGAAAGTGGGCTGAGACCCGTAATTTTTATGATTGTGAAATGAGGTGTCACATGGTGACTTTTACTTTGAAAGATATTTATCTTAAAGAATAATATGTGAAGGATTTATATTTGAAGGACTTGATTAATTGGTTGTACATGTGTTCCTTATTCGTTTGAGCTATAATTATGATGTTCTTGTTGCCTTGCTGTTATATCACTAGTTGATTTTGTTGTTATCCTTGCTAGTTGTTTTTCAGTACTATTGTATACTGCTATATTGCACAGGTTAGTTGACTAGTGAGTGTCTTGACTGTACCTCGTCACTACTCCATCCAGGTTAGTCTTGATACTTACTCGGTACCGACTGTGGTGTACTCATACTATACTCTTGCAAAATGTTATGCAGAGCCAGGTAATGTGGAGTCAAATGATCGATCGCTAGCAGTACGAATCTTGCTATGGAGACTCAAGGTAAACCTTTTGCGGTATTCGCATTCTTCGGAGTCACCTTCTGATATTGTACTTGCATTGTTTTATCTCTATTTAAAAATAATTGTATTTATAGGCTTTCTAGTAATTCAGTAGAGCTATATAACCGATGCTTAGGGTATTATTTCACATTTGGACTTTGGGAGCTCGGTGTGTGGCGATATTTCGTGGGATTTTCAAGAAATTCATCGGGGTAAGTGATTCTAACTTGGATTTGGTTAACATACATGAATATATCATTGTTTTCATCATTCAATTAGTAGTTTGAGATGGAAATTTGGGGAAAATTATAGAAATTTCATAAAAATGATTTTTTGTGATTTGAATACCGATTCGGAGTCGGATTTGAGTGAAATTAGTATGGTTGAACTCGTAATTGAATGGGTTATCGAATTTTGTGAGTTTCATCGGATTCCGAGACATGAGCCTCACTGGCGATTTTTCGAGCGGAGTTAGAAATTTTTATAAATTATTAATTTGTAAGCATTGGAGTAAATTGTGATTTATTTGCACGCTATTTGAATAGATACAGATCGTTTGGCTTGAATTGAGGAGACATCAAGGCGTATGGAGGTTGATACGCTCGGAATGGAATTTTCAGAGTATTATTTAGCTTGCTCGACATTGAATTCGTCTTGTTCGAGGTAAGTAGCTCTTCTAATCTTGGAGATGAGGGTATGAATCCTGAATATACGTGTTATGTGTTTGATGTTGAGGTGATGCACATGCTAGGTGACGGGCGTGTGAGCGTGCACCGTGGCTCCGTTATTTCTATGGTACTGTGTTGTTACCTGAACTTGTCTGAAATCATGAAATCTCTACGTACTAGAGTTATCAAAATGTGATTCATGTTATAAACTAAGTTTAGGCTACATGCTTATCTTGTTGGGACCCACCGAGGTTATTTCTGTTGTTGAGTTATCTGCTTTCATTGCATTACATACTCAGTCATACGCATTCATATGCATATCATATCTCAGTCTTTGTTGTTATTTATTGATACATTATATCATCATTTTTGGGCTAGTTTCATGACATTGTGAGCCCGTGAGCGAGACTGGAGAGNTGCATATCATATCTCAGTCTTTGTTGTTATTTATTGATACATTATATCATCATTTTTGGGCTAGTTTCATGACATTGTGAGCCCGTGAGAGAGAGACTGGAGAGATTGATGACTGAGTGAGGCAGAGGACCTGATTGATTATGATATTGATACTATGGCACGTGAGTTGTCCGTGCGGATTATAGCGCTTGGGCTGAAGGGGGCCCCTCCGGAATCTGCACACACCCCCAGCGAGCGCGGTTATTATTATTGAGGGATGGATCTTCCCTGGACATGGATCTTGTCCGAAGCATTATATACCTGGAGATGGATCTTCTCCACGAAATAGATTGGCCCTACTCGGTAGTGAGTGACTGATGATTAGTTGATGTGTATATTACGGGATGGATCTTCCCTGGTTCGGATTGGCCATATACAGTACCAAGTGATTGAGCATGATGAGTGAAATGTGTGAGAAAGTGAGATTGAGTACTCTAAGAGTATGAGTACATCAGTTCATCTCTGAGATACATTGCATTGACATGCACACATGACATACATGCATAGAGATGTATTTTCCTCATGTTGTATGGTATCACATCATTCATGACTTCTCACACATATTGACATATGGGAATAGTGAAGCATTTGTTTTACACTGGCAATCTGGAAAGGAAATGAAACATCTTAATTATTATTGAAAGGATTTTTGGGAAAAATTTATGTTTTCAAACTTATTCATATTTTTGGCAACTTCGGTAAACGATTTGAGTTTTCACTGATTTACTTGAAAGGCAAAACTATTTACAGAAATCATGATTTAGTTGAGCATTATATCTTTGAGTTACTTCTTTTATTACATGCGTTATGTTGTTATGAATTGTTGTTGGCTATTGGTGTTGGACCCTACCTTGGTACAAGCTCGTCACTACTTTTAACCTAAGGTTAGGTTTGTTACTTATTTAGTACATGGGGTCAGTTGTACTCATACTACACTTCTGTATCTTACGTGCAGATGTTGGCTGCTGATGTTGATGTGTTCGTTGGGAGCTAGATCTGAAGATGTACATGTGTTCCGGTTGTAGCTGCCTCTTGTTCATTGTAGCCTTAGATTCATAAAACTCTATTTATCTACTTTTCAAACAGATACTTGTCACGACCTAAAATCCATTTAGTCGTGATGACACCTAATCCAACCTGTAAGGTAAGCCAATTAACCACTATCCAACTTTATGAGATTTATTAAGATAAGAAATGATAATACACCGCCTTTATACAAAACTTTCCCAAGGACTGGTAGTACAAATCATGAGCTTCTAAGATTAGAATTTACAAAGCTGGTATGAAATAAATACATCATATGTTCGAACTGTACATAAACAGATTTTTTTATAAATCTAAGGCTACCATGAACAAGAGGTAGCTATGACCGAAACACAGGTACGTCTTCAAATCCAGCTCCCGTCGATCACAGCAACATCAACATCCAATATTTGTACGCAAGGTCCAGAAGTGTAGTATGAGTACAACCGACCCCATGTACTCAATAAGTAACAAACCTAACCTTAGGTTGAAAGTAGTGACGAGCTGGAACAAAGGTCGGGTCCAACACCAATACCCAACAACAATCCATAACAATGTAAAGCAAGTAATAAAAGAAGTAACTCAGAGATAAAATGCCCAGCTTAATCATGATTTCTAAAAATAGTTCTGCCTCTCAAGTGTATTAGTGAAAACTCAAGTCTTTTATCGAAGTTGCCAAAAATATGAGTAAGTTTGAAAACAGTAATTTTTCCAAAAATCCTTTCAACAATAAATAAGACGTTTCATTTTCTTTCCAAATAGCCAATGGAAAATGTATCACTATGCCCATATGCCAATATATGTGAGAAGTCATGAATGACATGATACCGTACAACATGAGAAAAATGCATCTCTATGTTTGTATGTCAAATGTGCATGTCAATGCGATGTAACTCAGTGATAAATATATATGCATACTCTCAGAGTATCATTTCACTCAGTTCTCCCAGTCACTCAATCCTCCCAGTCACTTAATCCTCAAAATCGCTTGGCACTCGGAGCCAGGCACTTGCACTCAGTAGGTATCTACGCTCACTGGGGTGTGTACAAACTGCGGAGGGGCTCCTTCAGCCCAAGCGCTATAATCTGCACGGACAACTCACGTGCTTCACGGACAACTCACGTGCTATTGTATCAATATCTGGATGCACAGACAACTCACGGGCTATGGTATAATATCTGGATCCGCACAGACAACTCATGTGTTATAATAAGCCAATCTGGCCTGCTGCGACGTGCAACCCGATCCCATAATAATAAAGTATATAAAAACAATATGGCCTACTGCGACATGCAGCCCGATCCCATAATTATCCTCATAATCAAGCCCTCGGCCTCACTCAGTCATCAATCTCTCCAGTCTCTCGGGCTCACAATGTCATGAAACCAGCCCAAAATAATGATATGATGAATCAATAAATAGCAACAGAGACTGAGAGATTATATGAAATGAATGAACATGATTGAGTATGAAATTTTATTCTAAACAAATAATTCAACAGCAATATGACCTCTGTGGGTCTCAATAATACTGGCACATAGCCTCAGCATGATTTTTAATATGATTCTCAACTCAATTTCTTTAACACATAAAACTGCATAGAAAATGCCAAGATTATTTGACTACAAAATTTGACGGAACCAATTACGTCATAATTTTTATAGTGCACGCCCACACGCCCGTCACCTAGCATGTGCGTCACCTCCAAACAATTCACATAATACGTATATTCAGGGTTCATACCCTTAGCTCAAAGATTAGAAGAGTTACTTACCTCAAACCAAGTAATTCTTTACTCTGCTATGCCTTTGCCTTGCTAATCGGCCTCCAAACACCTCAAATCTAGCCACAATTAATTCGATTCAGTTAACACAATTTATAGGAATTAATTTCATATGAAAATACTAATTTTCCAACAAAATCCAAAATTTTACTCAAATATTGCCCGTGGGGCCCACGTCTCAAAATTCGATGAAACTCACTAAATCCAACAACTCGTTCAATTACGAGTCCAACCATACTAGTTTCACTCAAATCCGACTTCAAATCGATATTCAAATCCCAAAAACTTATTTTATAAAATTTCTACAATTGTTCCCAAATTTCCATCTCAAACTGCTAATTTGATGAAAACAATGATATATTCATGTATGTTAACCAAATCCGAGTTAGAATCACCTACCCCAATGAATTTCTTGAAAGTCCCACGAAAACTCGCCACAAACCGAGCTCCCAAAGTCCAAATGTGAAATAATACCCTAACCCTCGGTTATATAGTACCACGTCTGATCTCCCAATGTGCGGTCCGCACATTTTCAAGTGTTGTCCGCACATTTCCAAGTTCTGCGGCCGCAAGACGAATTCTGCGGACCGCACAATTTCAACTGTGGTCCGCACATCTGCAAGTGCGGTCCGCACAATTTCGACTGCTACAACACTTTGGGAGTTTGCGGCCGCACTTCTGCACTCAAAAATGTGCCCTCTGCACTTCAACTGTCCCATAACATCGTCAGAGTACCGAAATGCCCAGACTCGCTCAAAACTCACCTCGAAACACACCCGAGGAACTCGGGACCCCGTCTGAATGTACCAACAAGTCCTATAACATGATACAAACTTAGTCGAGCCCTCGAATCACATCAAACAATATCAAAAACACGAATCACACTCCAATTCAAGCCTAATAAAACTAAGAAAATTCCAACTCTACGATCGATGTCGAAACCTATCAAATCAAGTCCTTATTGACCTCAAATTTTGCACACAAGTCATAAATTATATAACGAAGCTATTCAAATTTCCAGAATCAGATTCCGACCCCGATATCAAAAAGTTAACTCCCCGGTCAAACTTCCAAACTTAACTTTCTATTTTAGCCATTTCAAGCCAAATTCAACTACGGACTTCCAAATAATTTTTCGGACACGCTCCTAAGTCCAAAATCACCATACGGAGCTGTTGGAATCATCAAAATTCTATTCCGGGGTCGTTTACACATAATTCGACATCGGGTCACTATTTTAACTTAAACTTTAAACCTTGGAACTAAGTGTTCTAATTTATTCCAAAACCTCACCGGACCCGAACTAATTACCCCGACAAGTCACACAACAACTGTAAAGCACAAACTGAGCAGTAAATAGGGGAACGAGGCTAAAATACTTCAAACAGCCGTCCGTGTCGTTACATTCTCCCCCACTTAAACATACGTCCGTCCTCGAACGTGCTAAGACTTGTTTCCAAGCCATCACATCACTATTCCATCTTCACGCACATACCCGGGGGTGATCCCACGTCACCCTATAGGCCTGAAAATACAACACAACTGAAAATCATTAATTCAACCTTATCCCAAAACCCTTGGAATTCAATTCCCAACATTCTAAATTTCTTACAAGACCCGAATCTCACATTTACACACTGTATAAGTCCGAACAAGTTGCATCGAGCCATAACCACAACCACAGATACAATCACATAACATGCTACACCACTTGCATGATCGTAGCACCATTCCCGATCACAGTAACTACTCCAAAACCAACACGGTACTGATATTAAACCCCATATAAAACAAAACCTCATTCCAAAACCCTCGTACATTGCTGATAATGAAAGAAACACACGGAAATCTCATGACCCCTTATCATATCAACAAGTCATGCTCTCGCCCCAACTAGAACCATAATCACTTTCTAAGCCAACTTTTAATATTATCCTCCCGAATATACCGTAATCAAACCTGATAGTACCCATTCTAGGTCCAATGACCTTATATTATTAAATACAACTATCCCACAGACACGCCACCTCAATATAGCTCAAGCCACAACTGCGCAATCCGTGTACCCAATTATGGGAGATGTCTCAAGGAAGAGAACCATATTGCAAGTTCAACAGGCACCACTACAACCACAATGTTACAACCAACTCCTCAAATTTCGTGAAGAGGATAACCATAGGCGCATGTGCACAATTGTAGAGGAAGAAAATTAATGAATCAGATAAATTATCATAGAAATAAAATTCCCACACACGACACGGATAACTCACGTGCCAATAATATGAATCGCCTAGCATGGTCACAAGCCTCCAGTCCCAGCATATCATATAGGAGTAATTAAACAAGTACACATGTATATGATAATGAAATAAGATTCTCATTCTCCTGGACTGGTATAAATAACACGCCATAGTGTAAGCATGTGCAAAGTCTGCTATCACACTTCAAATCGACAAGTTAACGCAAAAATAGTAACTACCAAGTTAATATGATGATGATATTGGCACATGAGTTGTCCATGCGATTGTGATAGAGATATTGACACGAGGTGTCGTGAAAATATGAAAGTGGGCTAAGACCCGTATTTTATGATTATGAGATGAGGCGTCACAAGGTTACTTTTATTTGAAAGAATTATATTAGAAAGAAATTTATTTGAAAGAATTATATTTGAAGGATATTATTTGAAAGAATTATATTCAAAAGACATTTATTCGAAAGAATTATATTTGAAGGATTTTATTTGAAATACTTTTATTCGAAAGACATTTATTTGAAGGAATTATATTTGAAAGAGATTTATTTGAAGGAATTATATTTGAAAGATATTTATTTGAAGGAATTATATTTGAAAGAGATTTATTTGAAGGAATTATATTTGAAAGATATTTATTTGAAGGAATTATATTTGAAAGAGATTTATTTGAAGGAATTATATTTGAAAGATATTTATTTGAAGGAATTATATTTGAAAGAGATTTATTTGAAGGAATTATATTTGAAAGATATTTATTTGAAGGAATTATATTTGAAAGAGATTTATTTGAAAGAATTATATTTGAAAGATATTTATTTGAAGGGAGTATATTCAAAATATATTTATTGGAAAGTATTATATCCTGAAGATTTTTATTGGAAAATCATATAGGCGAAAGATTTATATTTGAAGGACTTGATTATTGGTTATACTTGTATTCATTATTTGTTGAGCAATATTAATGGTGTTCTTGCTGCCTTACTGTTATATCACTGGTTGATTTTGTTGTTATTATTGCTAGTTGTTTTCAGTACTATTGTATACTGCTATATTGTACAGATTATTAGACTAATGAGTGCCTTGACTGTACCTCGTCACTACTCCACTGAGGTTAGTCTTGATAATTACTGGGTACTGACCGCGGTGTACTCATACTACACTTCTGCACATTTTTGTCCAGAGCTAGGTATTAGAGATATCGAACTCGGGCAGAGTTAGTGTGTGGATCGCAAGGATTCAAGGTAGAGCTGCTTGGTCATCGTAGCCCCTTGGAATCTTTCCATTGTATTGTACTGTCAACTCTTATTCGAACAGTATTGTTTATTCGATCATTGAGATCATTGCATGTATTCAGTTAGAGTTCGTGACTCAGTATTACCAGTCTTGGGAGGTTTTATATTTGTTGCTAACACGATACGAACTTAGTCGGGCCCTCAAATCACATCAAACAATATCAAAAACACGAATCGCACTCCAATTCAAGCCTATTAAAACTAAGAAAATTCCCACTTCTACGATCGATGCCGAAACCTATCAAAACAAGTCTGATTGACCTCAAATTTTGCACACAAGTCATAAATGTCATAATGGAGGTATTCAAATTTTCAGAATCGGATTTAGGCCCCGATATCAAAAAGTCAACTTTCCGGTCAAACTTCCAAACTTAAATTTTTATTTTAGCCATTTCATGACTAATTTAACTACAGACTTCCAAATAATTTTTCGGACACGCTCCTAAGTCCAAAATCACCATACGGAGCTGTTGGAATCATCAAAATTCTATTCCGGAGTCGTTTGCTCAAAAGTCAAGTATCTGGTCAACACTTTTCTTTTAAGCTTCTTAAATAAGAATTGTTCTTTCAATTTAATCCTGAATCATCCGAAAACCAAACTTGACCACACACGCAAATCATAATACACATCACTAAGTTGCTCGTGACCTTACGTCGTTGAACGAGACGTTAATTATTAGAACGGCAAGTCGGGTCGTTACATTCTCCCCCTCTTAAACATACATTCGTCCTCGAACGTGCCAAGAATTATTCTGAGGACATTAAATTGCTGAGTGTATTCTTACACACATACCCGTAGGTGATTCTACGTCACCGCAAATTTAACATGGGTTTTACAACACTATCTCAGTTGAGATTATTTCCTTTTATCCATATTTATACACTTTAAAACCAATTTCTTAAACTCCAAACATTTTCAAAAGGCCTCATTTTCACAGGAACGCACGGTATTAGTTTTAACCGACTGTAGCAACTCATACCTACGCACACGTCATACGTATGCCCATAACCACACCTCTGGTCATAATAGTTGTTAATAATTAATTCCAGCATCCTTAATTAACCTCATATTAATCAAACCCTCATTTCAAAGTTTCGCAATACTGATAGCAATTTACCCGAATTAACGAGTCACATTTAACGCCACCTGGGCGCTCACATCGTGGGGCTAGAACTTCGATATTTACAATACAATTATGGCTAAATATGCACAGAAACACATAAAATAATTATCAAATAAGCCTAACAGGTATGACTCCCTATTAATACTATAGCACAAATTTAATTTCACAGAGGGAGAATTTAAACTCATAAATTTTTCACCACAAGGACCTCATCCTTATATAACTTCCACTGCAGCTTGTCGCCTAGTTTTAATATTTCACGTCATATAAAAATGTGAGGATCTCATCCTCAACTCCGAATCACAAGTATTTTGCATATTGTGCCAACTTAAAATTTTAAATTTCCTTTCTTTCTTCTTTTCAATAAATTTCGTAAATAATTTTCACAACACATAATGAACCCCCATACAATAGGGCATATAATTCATAAAATTGAAATCAATTATTCTGAAATCACATCAAAACCCACTGTAGAGAGTAATAGAAAGTCACTTTTGGACTTATAGTCCTCAGTAGTGTGCAAAATAAAAATGATTGACACATGTTAACATCATCGAATCTCCCAATAGGGATAAACATATATGTGGGTCACAAAATTATGAAGCTCACCCATAAGCGGAGCATAATAGGAGGACTCGCCTCAATATTCAGGACCAAATCAAATTAAGAAAAAATATCCTTTTATACCAAATCGGGGTCGTACCTTTAACGACACCATCTGGTGTAGTGGCCTCAGCCACACCATAGCAAATATATCAACGGACTGGGCCTCCCCCTCTAGGGCGCCCTCTACCCGCCTGTCCTCCACCCTTAACTGATTGTGCACGTGGGGTAGTAGTTACACTGGGGCCCATAGCCTGAGTGTCCTGATAAATTCCACCCCTCCCAAGTTTGGGACAATCTCTTGAGATGTTCCTAGTATCACCACACTCATAACAACTCCTCTAAGGTCGCGGTTGCTCGTACTGAGCCTATGCCAGATAATTGGAATAACCATTATAAGAATTTTGTGTCGGTGGGGTACTATAAGAACTTACTGGATCACCCTGAGTAATCTGATGTGCGGACTGAGCTGGCCGACTACTTGAGCCTCTGCCATAATGGGTCATAGCTGAAGAGTAAAATCCATTGTACCCTCCAGAGCTTCTAGACCTTTTGGCCTCCTTAGACTCCCTTTCCTCACCTAGAACACCCTCAATCCTCCTCGCAATCTCCACTACTTGTTGAAATGGAATATCAGTTTGCAACTCTCGAGCCATGCATATTTTAAGAACATAATCGAGCCCCTCAATGAATCTGTGGACTCGCTCTCTGACTGTAGGAAACAAGATAGGTACATGACGGGCTAATTCACTGAACCTGATGGAATATTCTGACACTGTCATAGTGCCCTGACGCAACCGTTCAAACTCTGTGCACCACGCATCTCGAAGAGTCTGGAGAATAAACTCTTTCAAAAATATTTTTGAAAATTGAGCCCAAGTTGGTGGTATTGCATCGGCTGGTCTACCTTCTTCATAAACTTTCCACCACTGATACGCTGCACCTGACAGCTGAAATGTAGTAAAGGCAACTCCGCTCACTTCCACAATACCCATGGTACGGAGAGTACGGTAACACTTTTCTAGAAATTCTTGGGCATCCTCTGAAGTTGTGCCACTAAAAGTAGGTGTACTATACCTTTTAAACCTCTCAAGTCTCTTTTGTTCTTCTTCTGATGCCTCTGGCCTGACCTCGGGTTGAACCGGAATAACAGGTTGTACCGGTATTACATCCAGAACCTGATCAATGTGAATTCGCTGCTCTGGAGTACGGGCGGTAGGAGTCTGAGTTACTCCCCCAATCTGTGCAATATTTGGTGCAACAGAGATCAATCCCCCCTGAGTTAATGTACCCAACATATTCAAGAGCTATGCTAAAGTCTCCTGAAGTCTGAGGGTAACAACAGGTGCTTCTGGTACCGATCCCCCAACTGGATCTACTGGCGGCTCCTCAATTGCTGCTCTGACAGGTGATCTAGACGTGGCACGTGCCCTTCCTCGATCTCTATCTCAGCCTCTACCTCGACCCCGGCCTCTTACGTCCCTAGCAGTATGCACAGGTGCCTGCTCAGCTGACCCGATAGTACGTGTCCTCGCCATCTGTGAGAGAATAGAGATACAAAGGCTCAAATTCCACAATCAATAAATCCGCACGACAGGAATGAAAGAATTGGAAATTTCCTAACAGTTATGTAGCCTCTCGAAAATAAGTACAGACGTCTCTGTACCGATCCGCAAGACTCTACTAGAATCGTTCGTGACTCGTAGAACCTATGAACCTAGAACTCTGATACCAACTTGTCACGACCCAAAATCCCACCACAGGCGTCATGATGGCACATAGTCTCTAAGACCAGGTAAGCCGATTATAATAATAATTCAAGCCATTTGTTTTACATAAACCAACAACGAAAATAATTACAAATATAACAACCTCCCAAGACCGGTAATACTGAGTCACGAACTCTAACTGAATACATGAAATGATCTCAAAGATCGAATACTCAATATTGTTTGATTAATAATTAACAGTACAATAAAATGGAATAACTTCAAGGGACTGCGACGACCAAGCAGCTCTACCTTGAATCCTTGCGATCTCACTTTAACTTTGTCCGAGTTCGATATCTCCAATACCTGGCTCTGCACAAAAATATGCAAAAGTGTAGTATGAGTACACCACGGTAGGTACCCAGTAAGTATCAAGACTAACCTCAGTGGAGTAGTGACGAGGTATAGTCGAGACACTCACTAGTCTAATAACTTGTGTAATATAGTATATAAAAATAATAGGAAACAGATAACAATGATGGAAACAATAATCAACTAATGAATGATATACACAGCAGGCCGACAAGAACACCATAAATATTGTGCAACAAATAATGAATACAAGTACAACCAATTAATCAAGTCCTTCCCATATAAATCTTTCGCCTATATATTTTTCAAATAGAAATCTTCAGGATATAATACTTTCAAATAAATCTCTTTCAAATAAATCTCTTTCAAGTCTCTTTCAAATATAATTCCTTCAAATAAATATTTTTCAAATAAATCTCTTTCAAATATAATTCCTTCAAATAAATATTTTTCAAATAAAATTCTTTCAACTAAATCTCTTTCGAATAAAAGTCACCATGTGACACAGCATTTCAAAATCAGAAAATACGGGTCTCAGTCCACTTTAACCATGGCACCTCGTGACCACATTTCATATCACAAATGCATGGACAATTCACGTGTAATGACTCGGCCGGTCGTTTTGAGTATTATAACCCCGTTACCGTATTTACTACTTAATTTATACTTTATAGTTATTTTATGACTTATCGGGTTAGTTGGTTTGGGTTCGGAAGGAATTCAGAATGAAATGAGACACTTAGTCTCATAATTAAAAATTTAAGTTAGAAAAGTTGACCGGATGTGGACCTATGTCTAAAATACCTCGGATTTGAATTCTGATAATTCCAACAGCTCTGTACGGTGATTTTGGACTTAGGAGCGTATCCGAAAAATTATTTAGAGGTCCGTAGTGGAATTAAGCATGAAATGCCGAAAGTTGAATTTTTGGGAAGTTTGACCGGGGGGTTGACTTTTTGATATCGAGGTCGGAATCCGATTATGAAAATTGAAATACCTCTGTTATGTCATTTATGACTTGTGTGCAAAATTTGAGGTCAATCGGACGTGATTTGATAGGTTCCGAAGTCATTTGTAGAAATTAGAAATTTCAAAGTTCATTAGGCTTGAATTGAGGTGTAATTCATGGTTTTAGCGTTATTTGAGGTGATTTGAGGGTTCGACTAAGTTCGTATGATGTTTTAGGACTTGTTGGCATATTTGGTTGAGGTCCCGAGGGGCTCGGGTGAGTTTTGGATGGTTAACAGATCATTTTTGGCCTTGGTGAGATTGTTGATATCTGCTACCTTCTTTTTCTGGTTTCCTTATACGCGATCGCATAGGTCCATCCGCGATTGCGTAAGCTTATTTTGGGTAGGGATAGTTTTGTTCTATGCAGTCGGAGAGGAAAGAACGCGATCGTGTACGTGTATTAAGCTATGCTTCGCGAATACACTGTTGTTATGTGTGTTGGGATATTATTTGGGCTGAGCGATAAGGATGGCTATAGGAGAGATAAGGGTGGCTATAGGAGTGATAAGGGTGGCTATCAATATTGTCAGGGCGTAAGGATAAGGGAGACTATTATAGGAGCGATAAGGGTGGCTATTGATATTGTCAGCGCGGAGGGATAAGGGAGGCTATTATAGAAGTGATAATGGTAGCTATAGGAGAGATAAGGGTGACTATTGTCAGGGATGATATGTGATGGTGTGGGATTATTGCGTTGGTAATTTTCATGTGATTTTCTGATTTTCCTTTTGTTCATTTTTATATTTTGTGCAATTTGTCTTGTTGTTGGTAAATTGATAATAGTTTGATCTATGTTGAAATTGGGAGCTTGTGGTTATTGCTAGGTGGATTATGAAATAAAATATGGATACGAGGTGCCGTGAGTAAATAATGATGATATTGGCACGTGAATTGTCCGTGCAGTTCTGATATAAAATGTGGGCACGAGGTGCCGTGAGTAAATATTGATGATATTCGCACGTGAATTGTCCGTGCAATTGTGATATGAAATGTGGGCACGAGGTGTCGTGGTTAAATGATGATGATATTTGGCACGTGAGTTGTCCGTGCGGTTGTGATAGATAAATTGGCACGAGGTGCCGTGAAAATATAAAAGTAGGCTAAGACCCGTATTTTATGATTTTGAAATGCTGTGTCACGGGGTGACTTTTATTCGAAAGAGATTTAGTTGAAAGAATTTTATTTAAAAAATATTTATTTGAAAGAATTATATTTGAAAGAGGTTTATTTGAAAGAGATTTATTTGAAAGTATTATATCCTGAAGAAAAGTTTATATTGGAAGGACTTGATTAATTGGTTGTACTTGTATTCATTATTTGTTGCACAATATTTATGGTGTTCTTGTCGCCCTGCTGTGTATATCACTGGTTGATTATTGTTGTCATCATTGTTATTTATTTCCTATTATTTTTGTATATTATATTGCACATGTTATTAGATTAGTGAGTGTCTCGACTGTACCTCGTCACTACTCCACTGAGGTTAGTCTTGATACTTACTGGGTACCGACCGTGGTGTACTCATACTATACTTCTGTACATTTTTGTTCAGAGCCAGGTATTGGAGCTATCGGACTCGAACAAAGTTGAAGTGTGATCGCAAGGATTCAAGGTAGAGCTGCTTTGTCGTCGCAGTCCCTTGAAGTCTTTTCATTTTATTGTACTGTTAATTATTAATCAAACAATATTGAGTATTCGATCCTTGAGATCATTTCATATATTCAGTTAGAGTTCGTGACTCAGTATTACCAGTCTTGGGAAATTGTTATATTTGTAATTATTTACGCTGTTGGTTTATATAAAAAAAATGGCTTGAATTGTTATTATAATCGGCTTACTTGGTCTTAGAGACTAAGTTCCATCACGACGCTTGTGGCAGAATTTTGGGTCGTGACACTGCGAAAACCAGAAGACCTGGTAAGGAATTCTGTTAACCCGAGAGAAGGTGTTAGGCATTCCCGTATTTTGTGATTTTAGCACGGTCGCTTAACTACTAATAATTGACCTAGTTATCTGATTTAACACTTATTTGAACCTATTGTGCATTTTTACTTTTTAAACCGCTTTTAAATTTATGAAATTATTTTTGAAATAAGTTGCGATGTCGTAAACTTGTCGTTTCGGTACACATCGCAAACCACACTACGTGAAATGCACCCGCGATTTACAATATATTTATTTTTTATTAATATTATTTAAAGTTATGGTCGGGTCAAGTGAAACGCACACTCGAATTAGGGATTACATATCATGACTATGCCACGGGAATCGTACATGGTCACGATGATTTTATTAATCGCGCCTAAAGAAAACTATGATATCCAAAGATTGTTTGTCCTAAAACTAGTTTAAGATTATTATAAGTCCAAGAGTTTATAAATATGGAATTTATTATGAAAAACAATTTTTTTAAAAAAGTGAAGCAAATCAGCTTGGCATAAGCTCCTATATGAGAAAGCTCATCTCATAGACTCCTATATGATTTTTTCTTTCATTAAGTGATGAAGTAGACTAGAGTATGATTCGTTATTCTATTGGATTAATTTGATATTATTTCAGTCAATGAATGGGCTATGGGTTTAAAATGATTGAAGATCTACGTGAGATCTCACACAAGTCGGGTATACGCAGACATGGGCTAAGCGTGAAGCTCATAGCATTAAGTTTTATACATAACAAGGTTTGTTACTTAGTCAATAAGTAAAATACAGCAAAGATGAATGATGTCTAAATGGGCTTTTATGTGAAGCCCAGTTATATTAGGCCTTCCACTTTCTGACTTTCATTTGAAGTCTGGGCCTTGCAACTGTAGAGTCCAATTAATTACAACCTTTGACAAGAGCCCAGCTATGCCCATAACTAGTCACACAGACGAAAGTATTTCAAACGAGTTTAACACTAGCTCAAATTGAATCACTCATGCAATATCATTCTTAAACTAACATTCATGTCTCCTATTGTTAATAAACTACGAACAATGAAGCTATTTTGAGCAAGAGGGACTCATGCTAAACTGCTATACAGTGGTATTTCATAATCTATATTTCTTGAACATTAACTATCAATCTACTGAATGTATATAACTAGACTCACTGATAATGAACATGAATTATTACAACTTTGTATCAAGAACCATATTAATAACCATACTAACTGGGATTCAATAATTACAATAGATGACCACTTTCAATTGATAAAACTTTAAAATCAGGCCAAGCACTTGTCAGATTTCCAATCTCATCTCCAACACTTCTGACGTCTCACTTCTTAGGCCACAAATCTAACAGGGAATTTTTAGAACTTCACATGTATGAATCCAACAACAGCAAACCAAATCTCAGCAGTCATAAATCAGAGTACAAAACTGATAACTGTTTTATCACTCAAGTTACCAACATGTATGAAGATTTATCAAACCATTTTTTCTTCAATCTAAACTCAAATTTGCAGTCAAACATAGAGGAACATCCAGCCTACACATAAACTAACAAACAACAAAAACCTCAAAGCAATGTGATATTCAAATAACAACTACATTATTTGAAGCTATCATCACATACCTTAACAACAACAAAGAAAGAGAAGAAGAAAATAAGTCTCTGAAAATTGGGAAGAAAGCAACAGCAAGAAAACAGCATCAGAAAACAATAGACAATAGCCTTAAACCTCAAACTCAAAAATCCAGAAAATCCCAGTAATATAGAAAAGCAGCAAGAGATTAAGGTGCATCCTAGATCTTCATTTTTATATTAAAAGGGAATCCCAAACTGTCTTTTGGAGAAGAAATTAGTATGAGATGAGAGCAGAAATTAAAAATAAAGAGTGAATTTTGTGTGTATCGTTTCTTTTGTGTGAAATCCGTGTCCCTGAGTGAGAGGAGGAGTCCCTCTTATAGAATATGCATATACTCTATGAGATAAAGCCTAGAAAAGAATCTGTCAGCTGATTTTAAGGGATAAGGCATCTTTTCCTAACCAATATTTAGACAGCTGTTCTTTTTAGAAGCTTCTCTCATAAGAGAAAAATTCTTTTTATTCATGCCACTGAATTCTCTCAAATCTTGCGATACTTTACTGAAATCCACCTTGGCCTTTGGCCAATAGGCCCATATTTCCCCTACCCGAATCTCACATTTAATGGGCCTGCCTACCTAGCAGGCTAGGCCTAAATTTAAACGAAGCTTATGCTTACAGTCTTGGCCACCCCACACTCAAGCAAACATCAAAATTAAGCAATTGAACAAACTCATTACAGATTAAAATTAAAGCCTAAATACATTAAGTCTAACAAATAGATGCTAATTTAAACCGCTTATTAATCAAATCATGCTTAATTGGTGAAATAGTGGTAACTGAAAATAAATCACAGAAAGGAGGAAAGAGATTATACCAAGTTGACTTATTAGCAAATAATTAAATCCGACCATCAAAGTTAGAGGATGAAAACTGACAGGTCCATGGCGCCGTGATCGAGCTTCGATGAATTCGAAATGGTCAAAAATTAACGTTAAATGGTTGCTCTTGTCAAAAGCAAACAATCAACATAGATTCCGATCCAAATCGAGTTGAATCTAAAGAAGAAAACTGGAAAAGGGCTGAATTAGGTTCTTTTTAAATTTCGGATCCAAACATCGGAGAAATATGGGAGGTTTTGAAGGAACTTAACAGGAGATGTGAGATGAGGAAAAGATGGGGATTGTAGGGTGAGGATTTGGGGTGGTGGCCGCAGGCAAGGTGGGTTGGGGATTTAGGGCGGCTAGGATTAGGATTATATAGGAGGGAGATGAAGAGAATGGGGGGGGTTCCTAAGGGTTTGGGGGGCTTCCGATACTTAAAAGGGGGACATTTGAGGGGTTCCGGTTCGTTAGATCTGGGGAGGATCAACAGTGGGGATTGACTGTGACCAAAACGGGGTAACAATAGGAAATTACTGATTTGAAACTAAAAGCTAAAAGTGTAAAAATGACCCATATGTTTTTTCTGATTTTCATTTAATAATGCAACGAATAAATATAATTAAATCCTAAAATGCTATGCGATGAATATTTTAGACATTTTTGGTATTCTTTCTATAATTTTAAGATATTAAATGTGTAGCTAAATACAAACAATTAATTAACAGAAAATTTCTAAAAATTTTATAAAAATTAAAATGATTAGAACAAATCTATTTTTGTGGATTTTGTAGGAGTATTTTTCATCGGGCAAAAATTACATGCCCACACTAGTCTCTATGTCATGTGGCTCGTACGTGTAGCCCATACTACTGTTATTAAATTTATATGCAAAGATAATAGACTTTTACCCAAGACATAATTTAAAAATATTTGTTTTACTTATAAATAAAAATCAAAGCATATTGATAGTGGAAGTTCTGGATTTTGATAATTTTATTTGGTTTGATCCAGATATATTTTAGGGTTACTATATTAAATTAAATTGGTAGGAAGACATCAGCTTGACAACAATATTATCTATTGTCTCCGACAAATATCGTGATAATTAAGTTCCATTCTCCAAAAAAAAAAAAAAATTTTAGAACGTAGTTTAATAGATGACAAACATTGGCGGTTATAAGCCTATGCTAAATGTGAAAGAGTCTGATTTTAGGTCTAATAAATTGGGAGTGTTCAGGACAAAATTTTCCTCCATGTATCTCTCAAACATTTGCTAGTGCAGAAAAGAAGCACACTAATATAATTCCACGTTTTTCTAGCATTTGAGAGCTAGAAATGGCAGTAAGGCCACCCTTCATAATTTATACGAAATATCCAATTAAGAATAGATATAGCTGAATCTAGTACTTTATATATATGTGGAGCATGAATTTATATGTAAAAAGTTATTAAAATTACAATAAATAATAAATTTGATCCCATAATTTTAAAATATAGTGAGTCTATTGTGTTTATATTATAAATTTGTCTTTGTCTCAATAGTGCAACATTATGTCCGTAATTTGTGTACTTCATTGCTATGCGTATGTTTCTCAAGTCTTTGCACTTATGAAGTTATAAATACTTGATGTATTATGGAAATTAATATTCAGACTCATCAACAATGTCATGTTCATAAAGCTTTAGAAAACTTCACAGGAGAGCAATTACATAATTTTTCGTATATTTATATGTATCTGATATTAATATTATTTATTTGGAATAATAATTTGTTTTTGAAATACATAAAGTCAGTCAGTGCACCATGCACATGAAAAAGAAAAAAGATAGTGTTATCATAATTTGAATGTGTACTTAATCTTTATTTTAGATCCTTTATTTGAACTACACAAATATCATTTTCTTACTACTCTCACCATTATATGTATTTTTCTTTGCAGTTAACACATTTATTTATGTTCGAGTACCATCAATATTTGGGTGTGAAGTGTGAACACTTACCAATGGTAGAAGAAAATAAGACACGGCAACAAAGAAGCTTAGTATTACTCCAACATCTTTTTTTAATCTTAATTTTATATGTTGACCTCAAAGTATTAATTATAATTTTTTTCCTACAGAATCTTTTTAAAAACAGCTATATATATTAATATAAAGTAGGGACATAGATCCGGTGATGTGGCAAGCCTCATTGAATAGGAAATGGCTTTATCTTTTTTCTCCCCTTTTAGGATTTTCTCCTGTTTTTTCTCCTTTATCTCATTAACTAACAAATTAAGAAGATGAAAAGGTGTACAACAACAACAACCCAGTAAAATCTCACTAATAGAGTTTGGGGAGGGTAGTGTGTACGCAGACCTTACCCCTACCCCGAAGGAGTAGAGAGACTGTTTCCGAAAGACCCTCGGCTCAAAAAACAAAAAGACAAAAGGACAAAAAGGGAGACAATATTAGTATCACAACAACAATCATAGGGTAAATAAGAAAAAAAGATGAAAAGGTGTAATTAAAATAATTTAAGATGTGTCTTTAAATCTCTAAATCTGATGTCTAACCGATGTAATAGTTAGGTGAGAGAAAGAAGATGAAGAGGTGTAATTAAGATAATTTAAGAGGTGCCTTTTTGGTTTTCTATGAGTTTTGTTAGTTAATGAGATAAAGGGGAAAAAATAGGAGAAAATCCTAAAAAATGGAGAAAAAAGATAAAGCCATTTCCTATTCAGGCTTGCCACATCAATGTCCCTACTTTATATTAATATATAGATATAGATTAATATATAGATTGTTTAAAGTCAAATTTATTCACCACAATCTTTAATTCCTTGCACCTTCTTTGCCATTGGAATTGTTATTGCCATCGGTATTTCTCTCATTTTTACTTCTAATGAAGGATGTCTTCCTCAACTTCAAATGAAGAACGAAATGGAACTTCAATGGTCAGCAAAAGTGTAGACAAAAACTGAAAATGAGTACGATGACTTTTACTAACAAAAACATCATGTGGGATGGTTTTAATGGCAGTTCTTGGAGATTTCTTATTCTCGCTTTGTTTTTTATTTTCCTTTCTTTTTCATATAGTACTACTTTTTTTTATTCTTTTTTCCAACTTTTGTCTTGGTAGTTATTTTGCCATATTTTGCCAATAGAATCTACTGCAGTTTCAATTTTGGCTACTAAAAATTAGTATCAGGTAAAAGTAATCTCAATCTTCATTTACATTCTATCTCTATAATTGTGGTACATAGAGAGATATGGCATCTCGGAGATAACATTGCGTCTCCGTTAAAGCAGAATGCTTATTATTTTTCACTTTTTAATTTTTTGCTTTTTTTTTTCTCCATTCATCTCCCCC
>AWOL01S0000580.1:37475-61035 GCA_000715115.1 Nicotiana otophora
AAAAGTCTAATGCTTTTGATTCTTTTCTCTTTGATTAATCTACTTATTAAAATAGCGGCTGTTCGCGATAATGATAAATATAAAAAAGCATGTAAATTATCTGTTGAAGGGAAATAAGTGGTGAAGAAAGAATTTAGAATAAACAAATCGTACTTGTGATATTTAGTGATTATTACTATTATTCTTTATTGGGAACTTATAATTAATATGTTGAAGATCTCTAACCACAAAAAATCTAAAAATTCAAAACTGAAGTCCCTAAGGCAACATATGAATTGTAACTTTTCTTCGGCTCTAAGTGTGAGATGACGAGATGAATAAATCAAAGAGATGTGGTTTAGTTTGATGGTATTCATGGTAGCTCTTCAAATTTTGCCAATATATGCACGGACTGATTTGATCCTTTTAATTGTTTAATTAGATCTAAAATTTCACGTTTAGTACTAACATATATCTTCCTTTTGGAGACATGATGCTTAAACTAGATCTGTTTGAAAAGTATTTTGCACTTTGCTTTTTAAGATTTATATTGTTGTTACTTTGATTTTCTTCTATTTACAGGATTGCACTAATAGTTCTGCTATATAGCAGTGCTTCTTATTTTCACTTTGGTATGCAATAATAATCATTTTATAAACTCTTTATATTTGTTTGAATTAATATTTGAATTCTGTGTTTGCTTAATGGTTGATTTAAAACTAGAACAGTAGTTTAGTGTAAAAACTTTATGAAGCAGATGTGGGATTTGTATTGCAATATAGTTGATAACAAGCACCTAAAAGATGTACCCTTGTAAGGTAATTTGTTGAATATTTGCTTCAAATCATCTATATATTTATTTACCTTTTTATTAATTTGATATATTTTCTTTATCTCATTGCGCCAAAAGAGTAATTTTTTTTGTGTGTAAGGTGTTACATTATAATCGTCAAAAGATTCACCGCAAAAAAATGTTAAAATTGAATTGAATTCAATGAGATGAATTTTTTATCTTCCCCTATTTAAGGTGTTACCAAAACAGTTGGCACAATTGAATTGAATCAGTTTCAATTAACAAGTGGAAAGAGGGAGAAGATCAAACAAAGAACAAACCTGTACAGAGAGAGAAAAAGGAAAGAAGAAAAAGATCAATCGAGAGATTGGAAAACAGAAAATGACAGAAAACGAGCAATAAAAGAAAATATTTGAAAGGAAATACATAACGGACAAACTATGCAATTATGTTGCCCCAAACGTTTAGAGAAAGAAAATATTTATTATCTTATGACAGAAGAAAAGTATTTACATAAGTAAATTGATTACTTATATAATGAGACTAATATAATTAGGTATTAAATCCCAGATGATACATGTAGAAGTGAAAAGTTTATTTAAAAATTCTTTTTTTTAAAGAAAATATGATAATGAAAAATGCAGTTAAATGTAAACTCTAATTCTTAAATGATATTTATGTTTTGTGATTTCATTAATGTATTTAAAAACATTCTCTATTAAATTTATAATAAATATTGTTTCTTATAATTTTACTAGTTTAAAGAATATAAGTCGATTCCCATTCTTAATAGTCATTCTTCTCCCAATGAAGTTAGATTCTTTACTGATCTCTTTGTAAAACAATCATATCCCAACTCAACTTAAATTGCCTTCGAACAATTTTACCGAAATAATGATTTTTTATTAAAAGTTAATTGTTTGTAATTTTATTCCAAGTGTTATAAATGCATATTCCAACTCATACTTATATTTCTTTCACAATTCAACTAAAATAATGAAAATCATAAAATGTAATGTGATTACAATTTTATCCGACATAAAATGCTCTTACGAATAATAATAAAAAGTGATAAAAAATATGTCAACACTTAATCACTTCATTGACTCTTGAGAATTGTCACGACCCAATTTCACCTATAGGTCGTGATGGCGCCCAACACTACAGCTAGGCAAGCCAACTAGTAATTTAAACCCATATTCAATTCTTTTAAAATTAACCGAGTAATTAAACTCTTCTTACTTGTAGGAATTTAGTAAATTAAAACAACCAAGAACAAAATTTAAATCCAAACATTCTACTAATGTGTATGCCAAGACCTGGTGTCACAAGTGTATGAGCATCTAGTAGATTATACAAACTCTAAATACTATCTGAAATAAAATAGCCAGAATGCAAATACAAGAAGAGACACTGGTAGCTGCAGAACGGCTCAGAAAGGCAGCTCACCACTACGCCTCTGGATAACGTGGGTGTGCGATGATAGGTCCTCCACTAGTGTCTGTCTCAGATCTTGCACAAAAAGTGCAGCAAGTGTAGCATGAGTAAGTAAATAATATGTACTCAGTAAGTATCAAGCCTAATCTCGAAGAAGTAGAGTCGAGATGACCGACTTTGACATTTACTATAGGTCAATAATAATAATTGAAATTAAACTAGAATATCTAAATCAACATGATTCACAGAGTTAACAATAATTTATTTAACCAGCAGAAATAATTAAATTCCTTCAAATGCAACAATTTCCAAACTATTAATTAAATTCACAAACTGCAATTGAAATTTCAAGGTATCGTATAATAATAATTATTATTATGCACGATTTCTGCCGAGGTCGTACGGCCCGATCCAAAGTGTCGTGTACACTGCCGGGAGACGTGCGGCGCGATCCATAGATGTATCTATCCTGCCGAGGCGTTCGGCCCCCACCACAAGAAAGGAGGATATTTTCTTATGTACCTCCGGAAGGAGAGTATATTTATTATAAGATCAATTCGAGAGAATGAACAATTTCTTCAACAATTAATTAATTTAAACAGAAAATTAAGCATATGAGATTTTTAACTTTTAATAATTTCTCTAACAATTCACAATATATACCAAATAATTTAATTAAATAACGGATATAATTTACACAAGTAATTCATGCTTTGAGTCCTAAACTACTCGGACTTTAGCATTAATAGTTGTTATACACGGACTCCCATCACCTCGTGCATATGTAGCCTTCCACAATTAGTAATAATTATTAATTTAATTACCTATGGGCTAATTTTTCTCTCACAAGATTAGACAAGAGACTTACCTCAACTTGCTCCAATTTAATCCACTAGAAGGCCTTTTCCACGATTATCCAACTCTGTCTCGCTCGAATCTAGCTAAACTAATTCGATACAATCACTAAACATTATAGGAATCAATTCCATAAGAAAATACTATATTTTTCAATAAAAATCTAAAATTAATTAAAAATTCGTCCGTGAGGCCCACGTCTCGGAATCAGGCGAAAGTTATGAAATATTAATGCCCATTCAACCACGAGTCTACCCATAACAAAATCACTAAATTTCAATAACAATTCGGCCCTCAAATCCTCAAATTTATCCAAGAGGGTTTTCAAACTTTTCCAACTTAATTCATCAATTAAATGATAAAAATAGTGATGGATTCGGGTAATTTAACCAATATTGAGTTAAGAACACTTACCCCATTGTTTTCTCTGAAAAACTCCCAAATATCACCTCAATCCGAGCTCCAAACGGTTAAAATTGAAAAATGGGAGAACTTAAACTCTCTGCCCAGTGATTTCTTCTACCCGATCGCGAACTTCCTCACGCGATCGCGAAGAACAATTTCAACACTCCCGAAAAGTAACTCTACGCGGTCGCAGAAAATCCCACGCGATCGCGAAGCACTGACTCTGCAAACCTACGCGATCGCGAACCTCCTCACGCGATCGCGAACCTCCTCACGCGATCACAAAGCATTAAGCGCGTGGCTCAGATCCTCCCTCCGTTCCTCTTCGCGAACGCGGCCTTAGCCATGCGTTCGCATAACACAGCTCGCCTAACCTACGCGATCGCGGACGTGCCCACGCGATCGCATAGAACAAATTTCCAACTGCCCAAATTAAGCCTACGCGATCGCAACCCCATTCACGCGATCGCGTAGAACAAAGTCACCTCTGCCCAAATTACCCTACGCGATCGCAGACGAACTTACGCGATCGCGTATAAGGAAAATCAGAAGAAAATACCAGCAGCTATCAGCTATCTCCCAAAGGCCAAAAATGATTCGTTAGCCGTCCGAAACTCACCCGAGCCCCTCGGGACCTCAACCAAATATACCAAAAAATCCTAAAACATCATACGAATTTAGTCAAAACCTCAAATCACATCAAACAACGCTAAAACCCATGAATCATACTCTAATTCAAACTTAATGAAACTTAAAATTTCTAACTTTTACATTCGGCGTCGAAACCTATCAAATCAAGTCTGATTGACCTCAAATAAATGACATGACGGAGCCATGGAAATTTTCTAAATTGGATTCCGACCCCGATATCAAAAAGTCAACTCCCCGGTCAAACTTGTAAACTTAATTCCTATTTTAGCCATTTCAAGCCTAATTTAACTACGGACTTCCAAATAAAATTTCGAACATGCTCCCAAGTCCAAAATCATCATATGGAGCTATTGGAACCGTCAAATCCCGATTCCGAGGTCATTTTCTCAAAATGTTGACCGAAGTCAAACTTAGCATTCTAAAGCCAACTTGAGGAACCAAGTATTCCTATTTCAACCCGAACATTTTCAAATCCCGAACCAACCATCCCCGCAAGTCATAAATTAATAAAAGTACATACATGGAGTTTTATTTAGAGGAACGGGGTTCTAAAAGTTAAAATGACCGATTGGGTCATTATATTCTCCACATCTTAAACAAACGTTCGTCCTCGAATGGGTTTAGAATTGTACCTGGAGTGCTGAATAAGTATGGATATCTGCTCCGAATTTTTTCCTCGGCCTCCCAAGTCGCTTTCTCGATTGGTTGGCCCATCCACTAGACTTTCACTGCAGAAATCCTCTTGAACCTCAACTGGCAAACTTGTTTATCAACAATGGCAACAGGTTCTTCTTCATAGCCCAAACTATTATCTAGTTGAATTGTGCTGAAGTCTAGCACATGTGATAGGTCGACATGATACTTACGGAGCATAGATACATGAAAAAACGGATGAACTCCTGATGGACTGGGAGGCAATGCAATCTCATAAGCAACCTCTCCAACTCGTCTCAACACCTCAGATGGGCCTATAAACCTTGGGCTCAACTTGCCCTTATTCCCGAATCTTATGATTCCCTTCATCGGTGAAACCTTCAAGAGAACTTTTTCACCCATCATAAATGATAAATCACGCGCTTTATGATCTGTGTAACTCTTCTGTCTGGACTGTGTTGTACAAAATCGCTCCTGAATCAACTTTACCTAAATCACGCGCTTTCTAAGGCATTTTTCACCAAATCTGTACCATATAACTTAGACTCACCAGCCTCAAACCATCCGATGGGTGAACGACATCGCCGACCATATAAAGCCTCAAATGGAACCATCTCGTTGCTGGATTGGTTACTGTTATTATAAGCAAACTCGGCCAAAGGCAAGAAACGATCCCACTAACCTCCAAAGTCAATCACACATGCCCTGAATCCTCCAAAATCTGAATTGTCCGCTTTGACTGCCCGTCGGTCTGCGGATGAAAGGTTGTGCTGAGCTCTACTCGGGTCCCCAATTCACTTTGTACTGCTCTCCAGAAATGTGAACTAAACTGAGGGCCTCTATCTGATATGATAGAAATTGGCACACCATGCAACAGAACTATCTCTTATATATATATATCTGGGCCAACCTCTCTGAAGTATACGTAGTCACAACAGGAATAAAGTGTGCCGACTTGGTCAACCTGTCGACAATCACCCAAACTGCATCAAATCTTTGCAAGGTCCGCAGCAACCCGACTACAAGGTCCATAGTAATGCGTTCCCATTTCCACTCCGGTATAGTCATCTGCTGAAGTAGGCCATCTGGCCTCTGGTGCTCATATTTAACTTGCTGATAATTTAGACACCTAGCCACATACGCAACTACGTCATTTTTCATTCGTCTCCACCAATAATGCTGCCTCAAATCACGATACATCTTCGTTGCACCTGGATGAATAGAATATCGAGAACTGTGTGCTTCCTCTAGGATCCTTTTCCTCAGTCCATCCACATTAGGAACACATAAACGATCCTGGAGTCGCAGAACACCATCTGCTCCAATAGTAACTTCCTTGGCACCACCTCGTAATACCTTTTCTCGAAGAACCATTAAGTGTAGATCACCATACTGGCGAGCCTTGATCTGTTCAAATAGTGAAGACTGAGCTATAACACATGCAAGAACTCGACTGGGCTCTGAAATATCTAGCCGCACAAGTCTGTTGGCCAAGGACTAAATATCTGAAGCCAATGGCCTCTCCTCTGCTGAAATGAAAGCCAAACTACCCATACTCTCCGCCTTTCTACTCAAGGCATCTGCAACCACATTTGCTTTGCCGGATGATACAGGATAGTAATATCATAATTTTTAGTAACTCAAGCCATCTGCGCTGTCTCAGATTTAGGTCCCTCTGCTTGAACAAATGCTGCAAACTGCGATGATCAGTGTAAACTTCACAAGACACCCCATAAAGATAATGCCTCCAAATCTTCAAAGCGTGAACAATCGAGCTAACTCCAAATCGCAGATGTCGCGAAGAATATGCAATAACTCGCCCTTCCTGCATCAATACACAACCCAAGCCAACGCGTGAAGCGTCACAATACACTGTATACATCCCTAAACCAGAAGGCAAAACTAACATTAGTGTTGTAGTCAATGATGTCTTGAGCTTCTGAAAGCTCACCTCACAATCATTGGGCCATCGGAACGGAGCACCCTTCTGGGTTAATTTGGTCAAAGGTGCTGCAATAGATGAAAAACCTTCCACGAACCGACGATAATAACCTGCTAAACCCAGAAAACTCCCAATCTCAGTCGCCAAAGTGGGACGATGCCAATTCTGAACTGCCTCAATCTTTTTGGGATCAACTTTAATGCCCTCGCCCGTTACAATATGCTCCAAAAATGCTACAGACTCAAGCCAGAACTCACATTTAGAGAACTTAACGTAGAGCTTTTGTTCCCGCAGCGTCTGAAGTACCACTCTCATATGCTACTCGTGCTCCTCCTTACTGCATGAGTAGATCAAGATGTCATCAATAAAGACAATGATGAACGAATCAATATATGGCCCGAATACCCTGTTCATCAAATCCATAAACGTTGCTGAGGTGTTAGTTAACACGAAAGACATCATCAGAAACTCATAATGACCATATCTAGTCTGGAAAGCAGTCTTTGGAACATCCGAATCCCGAATCTTCAACTGATGGTACCCCGACCTCAAGTCGATCTTAGAGAACACCCTAGCACTCTGTAACTGGTCAAATAGGTCATCAATACGCGGCAACGGGTACTTGTTCTTAATAGTGACTTTGTTCAATTGACGATAATCAATGCATATTCGCATCGTTCCATCCTTCTTCTTCACAAATAATACCGGTGCACCCCAAGGCGTTACGCTCGGTCTGATGAACCCTCTGGCTAGTAACTCCTCAAGTTGTTATTCTAATTCTTTCAATTCTTTCGGAGCCATGCAATATAGTAGGATAGATATAGGCTGGGTATCTGGAGCCAAGTCAATGCAGAAATCAATATTACGATCAGGTGACATACCTGGAAGATCTTAAGGAAATACATCGGAGAATTCCAGAACTACAGGCACTGAATCAATAGCCGGAGTCTCTGCAGTAGTATCCCGAACATAGGCTAGATAAGCCAAACAACCTTTCTCAACCATGTGTTGAGCCTTTATAAAAGAAATAACTCGATTAAATGAACTAACAGATGAACCCTTCCACTCCAGCTTAGGCAATGCTGGAATAGCCAAGGTAACAGTCTTGGCATGACAATCTAGAATAGCATAATATGGAGATAACCAGTCCATGCCCAGAATAATTTCAAAGTCAGTCATCTCAAGCAGTAGAAGATCTGCTCTAGTTTCATAACCACAGAATGTAATAATACAGGACTGGTAGATCCGGTTCACAATAACAGAATCTCCCACAGGAGTGGACACATAAACGGGAGTACTCAAGGACTCACGAGAAACACCCAAGAGTGGAGCAAATAGAGATGACACATATGAATACGTAGATCCTGGATCAAATAATACTGAGGCATCTGTGCCGCAAAAATAAATAATACATGTAATCACGACATCTGAGGCCTCTGCATCTGGTCTGGCCGGAAAAGCATAAAATCAAGCTGGAGTGCCAACTGGCTGACCTCCACCTCTAGGAAGACCCCTACCCACCTATCCTCTACCTTTTGGTGGTCGGACTACTGGTGGAGCAACTGGTGCGGTAATCATAGGCTGCTGACCCTACTGCACTGGACTACCCCGAAGTTTGGGGCATAATCTCCGTATGTGACTAGGATCCAAGCACTCGTAACAACTCTTCGATACAATGGGCTGCTGACTAAGAATTTGGCCCTGGTGACCTGAATACACACTAGAAGAACCCTGAATAGCTAGTGGGTGATAAGAACTCTCTGGTATAGCACTGAAATAAGGTCGCACTGGAGGACCCTAAGGAGGCAGTGGTGCTGGATATGGGGGCTTGCTGGACTGCCCTCTCACGAACTGACCTCTGCCCCCAAATGGAGCACCTCCGAACTCTCCAGAATGCCTAAACTGCTTATCTCTAGTAACCTGCTCTCGGCTATGCTGACGCACACCCTCAATCCTCCGGGCTATCTCCACGACTAGCTCATAAGAAGTACCCATTTCAACCTCTCGGGCCATAGTGGGCTGAATACCAGTATGTAAACCCGCAACAAACCTATGCACACTCTCCGCCTCAGTAGGGAGTATCATAAGTGCATGGCGAGATAACTCAGAAAACCTCGCCTCATAATCGGTCACTGTTATCTGACCCTGCTGGAGCTACTCAAACTGAAACCGCAACTCTTCCCTCTGGGAGGGTGGAATATACCTGTCCAGGAAAATACGGGTGAACCTATCCCAAGTAATGGGAGGAGAATCTGCTGGTCTGCCAAGAACATAAGACTTCCACCGTCTACGGGCCCTGCCCTCTAGCTAAAAAGTAGCAAAGTCAACCCCGTGAGACTCCAATATCCTCATGTTGTGCAGTCTGTCCCTGCACCGATCAATGAAGTCTTGGGAATCCTCATGTCGCTCACCCCCAAAGACAGGAGGATGTAGTCTAGTCCATCTGTCCAATAGTTTCTGCGGATCAGCGACTGCAGCTGGTCTGGGCTCAGGTGTAGCTGCTACCACTGGCTGGGCTCCACCCATGGGTAGTGCACCCTGGGTCTGATATACAGCAGTTGCCTGCCCATGAGCTTATGCGATAGGGGTCTGTGCTCCTCCGCTCGCTTGAGATGTGGTTGGGTCTGCCGAAAATAAACCGGTCTGAGTCATAGTGTCCATGAACCGCAGCATACGGCCCATGACCTCCTGGAATCCCGGTGCAAACATAAAATCCACCGGAGCCGGTTCTGCCACGGGCACCTCGCCATGTTCCTCAATAATGGGATCCTATGCTGGACCCACTGATGACATAACTGAAACCATCCGGGGACGTCCTCGTCCCCTACCACGGGCTGGAGCCCTTCCTCGGCCTCTAACAACAGGGGGAGTAGCTCTTCCCTGGTCTGGAACCTCATTAAAGCGCGTTCTCACCATCTATGAGAGAATAAGAGAAAGATATTTAGTTCTACATCAATTGTACGGTGGAAGATGAAGAAATGTAGTTTCCTAACACCCTATAGCCTCTCGAATATAAGTACAGACGTCTCCGTACCGATCCGCAAGATTCTATTAGGCCTGCTCATAACTTGTGAGACCTACATGAACCTAGTGCTCTGATACCATATTGTCACGACCCAATTTCACCTATAGGTCGTGATGGCGCCCAACACTACAGCTAGGCAAGCCAACTAGTAATTTAAACCCATATTCAATTCTTTTAAAATTAACCGATTAATTAAACTCTTCTTACTTGCAGGAATTTAGTAAATTAAAACAACCAAGAACAAAATTTAAATCCAAACATTCTACTAGTGTGTGTGCCAAGACCTGGTGTCACAAGTGTATGAGTATCTAGTAGATTATACAAACTCCAAATACTATCTGAAATAAAATAGACAGAATGCAAATACAAGAAGATACATTGGTAGCTGCAGAACGGCTCAGAAAGGCAGCTCACCACTACGCCTCTGGATAACGTACGTGTGCGATGATAGGTCCTCCATTAGTGCCTGTCTTAGATCTTGCACAAAAAGTGCAGCAAGTGTAGCATAAGTACGTAAACAACGCGTATCCAGTAAGTATCAAGCCTAATCTCGAAGAGGTAGAGACGAGATGGCCGACATTGACACTCACTATGGGTCAATAATAATAATTGAAATTAAACTAGAATATCTAAATCAACATGATTCACAGAGTTAACAATAATTTATTTAACCAGTAGAAATAATTAAATTCCTTGAAATATAACAATTTCCAAACTATTAATTAAATTCACAAACTGCAATTGAAATGCCAAAGTATCGTATAATTATTATTATTATTAGGCACGATTTCTGCTGAGGTCGTACGGCCCGATCCAGAGTGTCGTGTATACTGTCGAGGGACGTGCAGCGTGATCCATAGATGTAACTATCCTGCCGAGGCGTTAGGCCCGCTCCACAAGAAAGGAGGACACTTTCTTATGTACCTCCGTAAGGAGAGTATATTTATTATAAGATCAATTCGAGAGGATGAATAATTTCTTTAATAATTAATTAATTTAAACAGAAAATTAAGCATATGAGATTTTTACCTTTTAATAATTTCTCTAACAATTCACAATATATACTAAATATTTTAATTAAATAATGGATACAATTTATACAAGTAATTCATGCTTTGAGTCCAAACTACCCGAACTTTAGCATTAATAGTTACTACGCACGGACTCTCGTCACCTCGTGCGTACGTAGCCCCCCACAATTAGCAACAATTATTAATTTAATTACCTATGGGGTAATTTCCCTCTCACAAGATTAGACAAGAAACGTATCTCAACTTGTTCTAATTTAACCCACTAGAAAGTATTTTCTACGATTATCCAACTCTGTCTCGCTCGAATCTAGCCAAACTAATTCGACACAATCACTAAAGATTATAGGAATCAATTCCATAAGAAAATACTATATTTTTCACTAAAAATCCGAAATTAATTCAAACATCATTCGTGGGGCCCACATCTCGCAATCCGGCGAAAGTTACGAAATATTAATGCCCATTCAACCATGAGTCTACCCATACCAAAATTACTAAATTCCAATAACAATGCGGCCCTCAAATCCTCAAATCTATCTAAGAAGGTTTTCAAACTTTTCCAACTTAATTCACCAATTAAATGATAAAAACAGTGATGGATTCGGGTAATTTAACCAATATTGAGTTAAGAACACTTACCCCGTTGTTTTCTCTGAAAATCTTCCAAAAATCACCTTAATCTGAGCTCCAAATCGTTAAACATTAAAAAATAGGACGAAGTCCCATTTTCAGAACTTTTCTCTGCCCAATGATTTCTTCTACGCGATCGCAAACTTCCTCACGTGATCGTGAAGAACAATTTCAATTCTGCCCAAAATTAACTTTACGCGATCGCAGAAAGTCTCACGCGATCGCGAAGCACTGACTACACAAACCTACGCGATCGCGAACCTCCTCACGCGATCGCTAAGCATTAAGTGCATGGCTCAACTCCTCCCACCGTTCCTCTTCGCGAACGCGGCCTTAACCACATGTTCGCATAACACAACCTACGCGATCGTGGACGTGCCCATGCGATCGCATAGAACAAATTTCCAGCTGCCCAAATTAAGCCTACGCGATCGCAATCTCATTCATGCGATCGCGTAGAACAAAGTCACCTATGCCCAAATTACCTTACATGATCGCTGACGAACTTATGCAATAGCGTATAAGAAAAATCAGAAGAAAATACCATCAGCTATCTCCCAAAGGCCAAAAATAATCCGTTAGCCGTCCAAAACTCACCCGAGCCCCTCGGAACCTCAACCAAATATATCAACAAGTCCTAAAATATCATATAAACGTAGTCGAAACCTCAAATCACATAAAACAACGCTAAAAACTACGAATCATACTCCAATTCAAGCTTAATGAAACTTAAAATATTCAACTTCTACATTCGGTGTCGAAACCTATCAAATCAAGTCCGATTGACCTCAAATTTTGCACACAAGTCATAAATGACATGACGGATCTATAAATATTTTCGAAATTGGATTCCGACCCCGATATCAAAAAGTCAACTCCCGGTCAAACTTCCAAACTTAAATTCTTATTTTAGCCATTTCAAGCATAATTTAGCTATGGACTTCCAAATAAAATTCCGAACACGCTCCTAAGTCCAAAATCACCATACAGGGCTATTAGAACCGTCAAATTCTGATTCCGGGGCCGTTTTCTCAAAATGTCGACCAAAGTCAAATTTAGCATTCTAAAGCCAACTTGAGGAATCAAGTGTTCCTATTTCAACCCGAGCACTCCCAAATTCCGAACCAACCATCCTCGCATGTCATAAATTAATAAAAGCACATACAGAGAGTTTTATTTAGGGGAACGGAGTTCTAAAAGTCAAAATGACCGGTTGGGTCATTACAAGAATTACCCTAGGTTAGAAAATTTATACTCTTTTAAAACTATATATTTTTGAGTCAATCTAGAGACAATAAGAAAACCAGAAAGAATTATGTGTGTGATGCTTTACATTATCTATGCAGTTAAGCTATTAAATTGAACCCATCTGGTATTATAAACATGAAAATGTTAGATCATTCAGTACTTTAATATATATATATATATATATATATATATATATATATATATAGATATATATATATATAGAGATAGATACTACAAAGCAAAACCAAATCGCATTAGGAAAACTAAAAAGATCCAGCAATTAAGAACTAAAGAACGGAGTAAAGGGACACTAAAAGTTGTAAATGTGGTAAGGTACACCAAACAAATACTCCTATGAAAGCAGTTACGTACTACTTGATGATATAGGACATACTGGGGAGATCAAGGAGTCAATGCTTTGCACCTTATGATCAAAATAACGTATAAACATTGTCGCCCTTTATATAGCGGAAAGAGATGGATTTGTGTTCTTATTCATGTGAAATTGGTATGGCTTTGCAACTTCTTAAATAAGTAGGACACTAATTGATTGGTATTAGAAATTCCACGCAAATAATTAAAGATTTTGAGTGTTACAATTCTGTCCAACATGTATATAAAAGTCAATTAAAATTTTAGGGCTATTTTTGTCAACCAACATTGTATTCATGCTTTTATAATAATATAAAATATAGATAGATAGATAGATAAATATAGATAGATATAGATATAGATAGATAATAACAAATAAAATATATAGTTTTGTATATGCATATCATATACATATAATACACTTTGTGGCTAGTAAATACAATTAATTTGGTGTACTGGGCAATTTTGTAGCCCTTCACTTTTTCCTTTCCGGTATTATATATAGGCCCATGGGCCGACGTGCTCAGAAATGTAAGCTCAATAGAAATTGGGACTAGGCCTTCTTGGCTATGCAACTTTTGTGAGTTGTCTTCTCAAGCACTACTTAAGCGTTATGGGCCAACTTAGTTCTGTGACTGAGGTTTGGGTGATTTGCACAAATACTATATTTTGGTGCCACTATTGATTATTTGACCCTGCTTACTCCTATACGTAATAGTTTTATCTTTTGACATTAAAGGTTTGTCCATAGGGTAATCATGGGTCAAAAAATCAAGATCGCCTATTTTTAAGGTAAGGTTTCTCTGTACCGAGGCAAAGAAACAGGCAGATCCGGCCGGAGAGCCTCCAGGACAAGGAGGCGGCGATCAACCATCCACTCTCGAGATTCATATTGATCAATAGATCTCCGCGTCCTGCCAGTTCGCTAAGTAGACTCACTCTACCGAGGGGCAACAAAGGCTGGAACTCTTCCTGCCAAAAACAAGGGACCTACTTCTCATCCTAGGAGTTAGCAGGTATGAAAGAGTCCCCTCTCTGTCTGTCTCTCCGAGTTTCTACTACTAAGTAGCACTTCTGCTATTCAATCATAGAATCGATTCCGATCAAGCTGAAAAAAGTCAGCCCTATATATGTTATTAGTAAAGCGCTAACGCCCTATCTATAGTAAGGGGGCCTTTCTTGCTCGTTAGCGCTGTTTTTTGATTGCAGCTAGGGCGCCCCTTTTCTTTCTCAAAGTCAACTTTCTCGCTTGTTAGTCAAGCTTTGAAGTCCCTACTTTATTTAGATTTATGGGATATTTGAAGAAGCGCAGGTTTTCCACCCTATACCTATACAAGGGGCTGGTCTCGATCTCGCTTGGTGGTACCCCTCTCGATGATTGTTGACTCAACATTGATTTCGTGCTTGAGTTGGAGGGCTCTCCCTCCATCCATCGAGTCAAGTAATTCGCTATCGGAAATTGATCCGCCGCCTATCTCATGCCATGCTTCTTCTTTCTCCGAATCGGTTCCTAGTGTCAGTCAATCAAGATTCGCCATCAAGAGAGGGAAGAGCCTTGACTTTAGGTTAGGCCGGTCTCATCATTCACGCAATTCCCCCGTCCATCGATTGATCACGCGAGTACGCATCCAGTCAGCGCATAGCGAATGAAAAAAGCGTTCATCCTGGATTCTCTTCCTCAAGAAAAATGTCTATCAATTGATCCCTATTCATTCGGTCAAAGTCTCCACTTTTCACGCCCCTCTACTAAGAGATGCACCATGTTGATAGGAATCGGCAAAGACCTTCTTGTACACGTCCTCGAGGGCAGCATTCATGGCAATCATCACTACTTTCTCCCGAGGGCATGGTATGGCTTTGTTCTTGGTCTTGTTTAATAGATGTCGAGTGCCGCTTTTCCCCGTCCGAGAATCTCCATCTGCTCTNCCATTAATAGCAAAGAAACACTTGTTTAACATCCTCTTCATTTTGGTCTATCCTTTTGTCACTTAAGAATCAAGATAAAGTGTAGGGCTCCTCCTTTCTTAAATGGTCCATATATCCGTCCAAAATGACAAGAATTTTCAACTTTCTCCCTTCTAGGTATTATACTTCGTTCGGTCTGAAATAGTAGTTGTTTTGGTAAATTTAATTTGTTTTAAAATATAAGAAATTATTAAAGAATGTACGAAGTTATGATCACCCCCACTTGTAAGTTTGATCACGTCTGGACAAAACCAAAGATGTCACACTAATCAGTAGTATTGTGGGTTCCAATTAACATCTTTACACAGCAGTATATAGTGATATTCTTGGTTATCACTGTAAGCTCATGGGGTTGATTATATTTGTAAAATCGACAGCGTAAAGCACATCTCCAAACTTGACTTTAATTTCCTAAACTTCTACATGTTTTTCCTTTTTAAGATTTTATATTACTTAGTTACGTTGTTAATTGCAACTCTATTTCATACAAAACCAAGTTGTACGTATGTACTCTAAAAATTACTATATACCTATTTCCTAATGAGTTTAATTTCACACGTACAACAAACTTGGTTACCAACGACGATTTTTTTGTTTTTGCATTGTCCGTGTAGTTTAAATTAAATCCTATAAGTGTAACCATGCTAGACATCAAGAATCGCGCTTAAAGCCATGAAACAATAAGTAACGTACAATGCGTGAGAATAACAAGATATTCCAAATTTAAATCTTTCAGTAAATGAAACAAGGGATTACTGACACTTAGGGTGTCAAATGGACATGTTGGGCCAATTTTGAACGGGTCAAAATAGATTGAGTCAATAAATGTGCGGATTAATATTATTTGGGTTGAGATGTATTGGGTTAAGATGAGTAAAATTTGGGTCATAGCCCAACTTTTACCAAGTTTTAATTAATGTGTTATTTTCGTATGAGTTGTATAATTACTAAATAAGACATTTTTCTTTTATTATGGTTGTATATAACATCTCAAATAAAAAATATTTCTAAAATATTTTGGCAAAGTTACTCATTGATCAATTTGGGCGAAAAATCAGCCCAACTTAAAGGGACATTTGCATATATACCTATTTTGGGGGCACCATGGAATTTATAACCGATCGGATCTAAAATAATTCAATCTCTTCAATGCATCTTCAGAAATCAAATATGAAGTTCTCTTATCTTTCAATTGAAACTTCAGAAATTCAAATCTTAAGTAGTTCATGCCTTTCAAAACAACTTCAGATTTCAGTCTTCTATCTTTTAATTGTAACTTCAAAAATTCAAATCTTAAGTGGTTCATTTTTTTTTTTTAATAAAACTTAAGATTCAAAATCTGAAATCTTAAGTAGTTCAATTTTTCAATACAACTTCAGACTCAAAATCTTAAGTTCTGAAACATAAACTTGTTTTTCGAATTTCTACAATCCAACACACGATTCAACACCCAAATCTACTCCAAACGAACTCAAATTTGAAGCATAACTTTCAATTATCATTAAGAACAAGTCCTAATCATCAAATTGTTAAAACAACAACAAATTTAACAAACTCATTTTGCAACTAAGTAGAAGAAGAAATCTTAAACACAAAGAAGAAGAAAGCAGCAGTGAAAAAAATAAAAAAATGTATGCATGTGAAGTTATTAAAAAATTAGGTATCATTTAAACTGTTTTAAAAAAATGGATACAAATTCAATCGATAGCGCAAAACTTGGAGCCACAAGAAAATTTTACAATATTAAATGGGTTGAAATGGATTGGGTCAAGATAAAGTGAGTTCAATAAATGAGCGGGTTAATAACCAACCCAACGTTGAACGAATTGGATGGGTTATTTGGGCTTGGGCCAAATTTGAAAGCCCTACTGCCACCTTATGGGAAGATTCACATTGTTCGTATATAGTCACGTCTAAAATCTTGAAAATCTGGTGAATAGTCATGACTTTATTGGTCTCAGCAACAAAATCTTATCAGCTAGGAGAAAGATATCGACCCTACCAATGGAGAAAAGCTGTTCTACATTCAAGTAGCTAGTTTTCTAATAATAGAGGAGAGAAGGGATTTGGAACTTGGAAAGGGGGTGGGGGCTTTCAAGGATCTCAAAATGTTTCTTTCAATTTAGAAGAGGGACAGGGAAAGGAAAGAAAAAGATTCCAATTTTTGTGTATACATGGAAACCTCTCACCAATTCTTAATAGGTTATAAATTTATTAGTAGGTGTGGGTGGACCTCGCAATGCAAAGCCTCTTTGGTCTTACCATTTGGGCTTCCAAGTTTTACTTACTAGTCTTAGGGTACGCGCTTTTACCTATATCAATAAATATATAATATATATATTATTAAATAATATGTTTGACTTATTGAAAAAATATCAAAGAAAAAAATATAAGTTTCTAAAAATAATTAATGTTAGTCTCACTAAGCTAGCTCATTAGATAAGGAAATCCTACTCCACATAAGTCTTTATATGTCTTATTATGATTTATGAGACATGAAATATATATCTTATGAAAATTATTGTTATCTTTATTATCAAATACTATAAACAAATAAAAAAAAATACTTTACAATAATTATTCAAAGTTAATAAACAAATTAAATAATTTGAATCTTTTGGTCGTTTAGAAATTTGTGAGTGACGAGATAGAACTATAGCTCCTAGAAAAATATTGGTAAATAACAATATAAAGTCTTAAATAGCTAATATTGAATTACAAAAAATAATGTAATACGATATGAAAAATATAGGGAGCTATCATTTATTAAAATGAATATAGAAAGAAAGAAAAATGATAATGGCAACTGTTTTTAATACCTTTTGTCTTATGTTATATCCTTATTGCTTCAACTTAGCATTTTTAGCAATTTAACTTTTAATACTATATTATAATATATTTTGCTCGATTTTCTTATTTCTTTCACGGCAAATGCTTTTATTGTGAAAAATAATTTGTGTACCTTAAGAGGTTTATCAACTTGGCAAATAAGTTTACTTATATGATAATTTTGAAACAAAATTGAATTGACTTTTTTGCTGCTTTATTAATTCAAAGACTTAATTATTTGTTGAGAGTTCATGCTTTTATGATAGCATAGAAGATACAAATTATTTTCGAACTTTTCTTACTTGAGCATAATATTATTTTCTTTATTGGTTTAAGTAATATTGAAAACTACATTTAATAATAAAATAAATATTTAATTAGGTACAAAAACTCTTGCTTTAGTAGTAACAGTATGTAGAAACATCTTCTTAGAATTATAGGTTCCCTAAAAAGAAGAATCAATGTGAACATATTTCTACGGAAATTACCGTGAGGAAATATAAGGAAAAGAATTCTTTTACTTCTCTTAAATAATATCCATTTTAAAGTCCTTAATATTAGGATTTCTTACTTAATTCAATAAGAAAAACAAATCTTATAATCAAAATTGTAATTTCTTTTAAAGTCCTAAACATTATGATAATAATTAAATGACTATTTTGTCTAGTGTGAACTCTATTTTAAAAGGGTAAAAAGAAGAACGACATTTCGTTAAGGGCATTCGTGCTTTTAATATATTATTACCGGTCTCTACGTACGTGCCTCGCATGTTAAACCTTAGAACTAAGAAGACAAAGATGAGAAAATAAAAAGGCAACGTGACATAGTAGATATTAGAGATATATAGCAATAAACTCGACTAACTCTTATTACGAAAAACAATTGATTTCATGCAACTTATGAAGATGTCAAAGATGCCACTATTTAGCTAATATATTCACACCATGAACATTTCATTATGACTTTTATTTCTTAGTCAAAGTATCGCTACCCAATTTCTCCTATAGACCGTGATGGCGCCTACCGTCGCTGCTAGGCAAGCCTACGACGAATTTACTACGTGATTCCTCCTTTTAAATAATTTCCAAGTAATTAAATCCCATTTGTTTAGAAATTTGAGAAGTAGAGAGTCAAATGATTAAAATGAAAACATCTAAATGCAAGCACAAATATGTAAATACCCCAAAACCATAAGGTTTACTAGAGTGTATACCAAGATCTGGTGTCACAAGTGTATGCGCAACTAGTAGAATATACAAAACTCTAACTACTGTCCGAAATAAAGTAGAAAGAATATAAATACAAACGAGAGACTCTAGGGGCGGCAGAACGGCTCGAGAAGCAGCTCACCACTAGGCCTCAAGATATCTGGGACGCACGCCGGTGGGACTGCCAGATGCACCCGCCTCAAATCGTGCACGGTCAGTGCAGAAGTGTAGCGTGAGTACATAAAAAATATGTATCCAGTAAGTATCAAGTCTAACCTCAAAAAAGTAGTGACGAGGGGTCGACATCGACACTTCTATGGGCTACCAATAAAAGTACAGAAGTTCTAAATAACGAGGGTTATGTAAATAATAATAATAACTCAGTAACAAGAGGAAGCAACAAATTTCTTTCAAATTTTAAGTCCCAGATTAATTCTATCATGTATACTTTTAACCTTTCAAGCCATATAATGATATCAAATATATAATTAAACTCTGAGTATTTACACGCACGATTATGCCAAGGTCGTACAGCCCGATCCAGAATAATGTATACATTGCCGAGGATCAAACAACACGAACCATAGATGCATCTATCTACTGCCGAGGCGGTCCACTCCATAGGAAGAGAGGATACGTTGTAAGCATTTGACTTAACGTTATTAAATGCTAGCACACAATGTAGTACAAATTCCCTTAACCATCTTTCACATTTCCTCTAATAGGTTTAATATATTGTAGGCACTTAATTAACAAATCAGGTTCACCATTCAAATAATTCATGATTTGGGTCCTAAACTACCCGGACACAACATAAATAGTATCTACGCACGGACTCTCGTCTCCTCGTACGTACGTAGCACCCATAATTAGAGAAAAACAATAATTTAAATCATCTATGGTGTAAATTCCCTCTTACAAGGTTAGACAAGAGACTTACCTCGTCTCAAGGCTCACTTTCCGGTAAAAATTCTGCTCTAAAGTTCCAACTCGGTGTCGAACAATCCAAAGCTAGCCAAACGTTATATAAATTAATCAATACATGTTCAAAAGTTCATATTCAAACTATTAGAGTGATTACCTAACCCCAATTTGAAGGATTCCTAATATTCATCCCCGGGCTCACGTACCAGGATTACGGAAAATGTTCGAAAAAAGTTGTTACCCATAACCTCCCGAACTCAAATATATAGTTTTCACTCAATTTCATAACTATTTTCGTGGTTAAATCCCATTTTTATCAAAACCTAGATTTTTCAACTAAACCACAATTTTTCTCAATTTACATGTTAAAATCTACCCATAAACTATGTATTTAACTCACATTAGATAGAAATTAGTTACCTCGAATAACTAGTGAAAACCCCTCTCTAACCAGCTCCAAAATCGCCCCAAAGAGTGAAATAAATGACCCTAAAATGTTCTAACCCCGACTTAAATGAAGGTTCTGCCTTCAGCGATTTTTGCACCTGCGGCTCCGCATCTGCGAAAAGTGCCTCGCCGATGTGGTCCTCCCCCTCAACTGACTTCTTTGCTTCTGTGATCAGCGGCTCGCTTCTGCGAGAACGCTTCTGCGGTGCATGCGTCGCACCTGCGTGCTCGTCCCGCTTCTGCGATGGCTTCCTTTGCACCTGCGCTTTCGCAGGTGCAGTCCCTTTGCCGCTTTTGCGATCACTGGGAAGCTTGTGCTACGCTGCTTCTGTGGTTCATGGCTCGCTTCTTCGAGCTCGTAATGGCGGCTAGCCCTCCGCAGGTGCGATTACACCAGAAACCTGGTGCTTCAGCTGCTCTTCCAAGTCCAAATGAGTTCCGCACCTTGTCCGATTAACACCTGAGGCCCCGTCCAAACATACCAACAAGTTTGAAATCATAAAACGAACTCACTCAAACCCTCAGAATGCATAAAACAACATCAAAACTAAGAATCACACCCCAAACCAAATCGAATCAACTTATGAACTTCAAGTTCTTCTAATTTACTCTGAATGCGCCGGATCATACTTAAACTACTCGGAATGACACCAAATTTTGCGTGCAAGTCTTAAATTACCATACGGAACTATTCCCGATAAGGCTGACAAGTGAGCCTGTCCCGAGCCTAAACAGGCTAAGTGGGCCGGTCCCGGGCCGGTCCCAAATTAAATAGGCTTCGCGGTTCCGAGCTTCATGGTCTTTTTGTAGGAATCGGCCCGGGACCGGGCCCACGAACTAATGGTCCCTGGCTAAGTAGGCCCAAGTGGTCCTAAGTGGTCCCAACGGATATATATATATTTTTTAAAACTTTTTATAGAAGTTACAGAAAAAAGATGGTAATAAAAAATATCTTAAGCAATTTCTTGTAAATTATATGTGACCTAAATTTTTAATTCAAATTTAAAGACAAAAATATTGTAAAGATATATTCAAAGCAATGCGTTATAATTTTATTATAGCATTAAAAAAATATGGCAATATCTTTCTTAGTCTTCCTCCCCTCTATGGAATGAGCACAACAAGGTGCTAATACCACAATTGAGAAGAAAAAGAAACTAATCAAGATGTGCCAAAATACAAGTTACATAATACATACTAATTTTTGTTCATACAAGTTACATGGTATCTCTTACAAACTTCATAAATCCATGAAGGTCTGGAGGAATTTCTTTTGGCAGTGGCGGAAAAGTAGCTTGGTCATCGTCGCTTTCGGGCGAAGCAGCATCCTCCGCAAGTTCAACTAGCATTTCTTCGTAAGCTTCGTCTACTTCTGGTTGTAATTCAGCAAGTCCAAAATTTCTTCTTTCCGAACGAATCCAATCTCTGAAAAGTACTGATTTTTCCAAGCTCTCCCTCATAGACGCTCTATAATCACCGAGTTGAAGTCTTGCTTGACTGAAAGCACTCTCTGATGCCACTGTTGAAGCTTGAATAGTTAAAATNCTGGTTGTAATTCAGCAAGTCCAAAATTTCTTCTTTCCGAACGAATCCAATCTCTGAAAAGTACTGATTTTTCCAAGCTCTCCCTCATAGACGCTCTATAATTACCGAGAATTAATGCATGACTTAATGTAGTGGTAAGCAAAGCTACAACATTTGTGTTACTAGTAGCATTATCCATTGAAACTGACATGGTTTTATCAATAATGCAACAATATCTACAAATATCTGTAACTGTGCTAGCAATAAACTGCCATGTATGACGTGAATTAATTATTATATAAGCAATAATGCGCTTTTGCATTATCCAATCCTCATCAATCCAATGACTGGTAACAGTAAGGTAATCACAGTCATTACCACTTCTACCAATATCAGTTGTAATAGCAACATGATAATTTATATGAGTAAATAAATAGCGCAAATATTGTTCATATTCATATTTAGCTTTATAAATATCGCTCTTTACGGTTGTGCGAGGAAAACCTTTATAAGTAGGATTAATTTTGTTTTTAATATAATGCATAAAGTGAGGGTTAGAAGAAAAACTATAGGGTAAGCACATGACAGTAACCATTTTTGCCAATTCTTCCCGATCTTTTTTTGGATCATAATATAAAATACCACCGGTAATAGTATTAATTTCCGGTTGAAACTGATTTGACCCGGTACTAGGGTCAGCCTGACTAGGAGTAGGTACACTTGTCCCCTCGGCCAAGACTTTCATACGAAGATATTTGGCTTTATCTTGAGGGTGTATCAATATGTGTCTAGCCAAAGTTCCCGTCCCCACCCTCCCCTCCCTGGACCTCCAAAATATTTAAAAGCTAACTCCTTGCCACGAGTTTTACACTTAGCCTTATTTTGTGAAATTAGTTGAGTAAAAAATGGCCAAATAATAGATGTTTCTATCCATTTAGTACGTTATCTAGAAAAAGTAGGGGTAGTAACAGGAGGGTCAGACGGGAAATCATTTGTATTATCATTAGTTGGGTTAACTTCAGGAGCAGGACTAGTGGGTGTATCATCATCCGGTTGCGTTTCATCAAAATCTATTTCCTCCTCATCATTTTCATCAATAGTTGGATTAGAATAAAGAGCATTCATTAATTCATAGTGTAATTGTTCACCAGCTCCAACATTATGAAAAAATTGACTCTCAGTAAATTATAATAAACTATTATCACTATCAAGAATAGCAGGTGTAGGATGGGTATGTGGTTTGGGTCGGGGAGCCAGGGGAAGTGGAGGAGGAACAGATTGGCCACTAGATTCGTCACTCTTGGAGTTTCCCTTAATTTTACCAAAACATTTTTTTAAGGAAGACATCGTAATTAATCAAATAATAAAAAATAAATAAAACAAACAAAACTATAATATTAAAATTAAGAGTTGGAACGAGTTTACCGAATTGACGAACAACTTGTTGAAAATTGATTATCGTTGAAGACTTGAAGACTTCAATTCACCAACCTCACAATTTTTTCCACAAATTGTAATAATAAAGTAAGCAGTAGTAGCAATTATAGAAGAAAATTAGAGAGAGATTGATGATTTTGTGAGAAAAATGAAAGAATGAGGGGGTATTTATAGTTGAAAAAAGAAAAAATGTGTAATTATAAA
>AWOL01S0000580.1:61222-93429 GCA_000715115.1 Nicotiana otophora
GACTATTTTATAAATAGCCAACAACTATTTTTTAAAGGCCAATAGCCAGATTTTTGCAATCCCAAATGGTCAGATTTTCATTTTTAAATTATGACCGTTTGGGACCGTTTAGGCCCGCCAAGGACCGGTCTAGTCCCGGTCTCGCGGGCTCAATGTGAAGGACCGGCCCAGAAGACCGGCCCACCTCTACGTTCACGGGCTTATCCAGTTAAGGACCGTTTAGGCCTAGAAGCCCACAAGGGTCGCGGTCCCGGGCCGGTCCCGAGCCTGGACCGGCCCACTTGTCAGTCTTAATTCCCGATCTCCGAATCCCAATTGGACCCCAATAACACTAAATCCTATTTCAAGCCAAATTTAAAGAACTTTAAAATCTTCAAGTTGCCAGCTATTAATATTAGACGCCGAAACGCTGCCGGGTCATCCAAAACCCGATCTGAACATACGCCCAAGTCCAAAATCGTTATACAAACCTATTGGAACCATCAAATCCCGATTCCGAGGTCATTTACTCAAAATGTTGACCAAAGTCAAACTTAGCATTATTTAGCCAACATTAAGGAACCAAGTGTTCCGATTTCAACCCGAACCCTTCCAATCCCGAACTAACCATCCCCGCGCATCATAAAACAGTAAAAGCACATATGAGGAGTTTTATTTAGGGGAACGAGATCCTAGAAAGCAAAACGATTGGTCAGGTCGTTACATTCTCCACCTCTTAAACAAACGTTCGTCCTTGAACGGATCTAGAATCATACCTAGAGTGCTGAACAAGTGTGGACATCTGCTATGTATGTCCTCCTCGGCCTCCCAAGTCACCTCCTCTACTGGTTGGCCTCTCCACTATACTTTTATCGCAGAAATTTTCTTGGACCTCAACTGGAAAACCTGCCTGTCGATAATAGCAACTGGCTCCTCCTCATAACCCAAGTTCTCATCTAGCTGAACCGTGATGAAGTCTAACACATGCGACCTGTCTGCATGATACCTCTGTAGCATAGACATGTGAAAAATCGTATGAACTTCCGATAGACTGGGAGGCAAGGCAAGCTTATAAGTAACCTCCCCAACTCGCCTCAACACCTCAAATGGACCTATAAACCTTGGGATCAACTTGCCCTTCTTCTCGAACCTCATGATTCTCTTCATCGGTGAGACCTTCAAGAGAACTCTCTTACCCATCATAAATGATAAATCACGCGCCTTCTGATTCATGTAACTCTTCTGTCTGGACTGTGCCGTGCGAAGTCTCTCCTGAATCAATTTTACCTTTTCCAAAGCATCCTTCACCAAATCTGTACCATATAACTTAGCCTCGCCGGGCTCAAACCATCCGATGGGAGAATGGGATCGCCGACCATATAAAACCTCAAATGGAGCCATCTCGCTACTGGACTGATAACTGTTGTTGTAGGCAAACTCGTCCAAAGGCAAGAATCGATCCCACTGCCCTCCAAAGTCAATCATACATACTCTGAGCATGTCCTCCAAGATCTGAACTATCTGCTCTGACTGCCCATCGATCTGCAGATAAAAGGTTGTGCTAAGCTCTACACGAGTCCCCAACTCGCTCTGTACTGCTCTCAAGAAATGTGAAGTAAAATGAGGACCTCTATCTGATATGATGAAAACTGGCACACCATGAAACCTAACAATCTCCTGAATATATATCTGGGCCAATCTCTCCGAAGAGTATGTGGTCACAACCGGAATGAAGTGTGCCAACTTGATCAACCTGTCGACAATTACCCAAACTGCATCAAACTTCCGCAAGGTCCACAACAACCCAACTACGAAGTCCATCGTAATGCGCTCCCATTTCCACTGAAGTATAGTCATCTGCTGAAGTAGGCCACCTAGCCTATGATACTCATACTTGACTTGCTGGCAATTTAGGCACCTCGCAACATACTCAACTATGTCATTCTTCATCCGACGCCACCAATAACGCTGCCTCAGGTCGCGATACATCTTCATAGTACCTGGATGAATATAATACCGAGAACCGTGTGCTTCCTCTAGGATCTTCTCCCTCAAGCCATCAATATTAGGAACACATAGGCGACCCTAAAGTCACAGAACACCATTCTTACCGATAGTAACCTCCTTGGCACCACCTTATAGTACCGTCTCTCTGAAAACAAATAAGTGTGGATCATGAAACGGTCGATGCAATAGTAATACCCAACAAGGAGTCGGGGTCGATTTTCCACAGGGAGCTATGAATGGGACTTAGGGGTATATATTATAGTGTATGAGCTTGAAATATCTCAAATTGCACTTTCACAAACTTGGGTTGTTTCTAGATCTAATTTAAACTAAAAGTACAAACTAAGTATTGAAACTAGGAAAGTGTTTTTGTTGTTGTTTTTAAAATGATGTAAAAAGCCTAGGGCTATGACCTTCACCTAGGTGTTTGCCTAACAGGTTGTAAACTTTAAAGCTTGTTTTATTGGTCGGGGTGTATTATAGCTATCAACACTCGAGTACACACTCAATACCTCTCGGTCAGAGAGTGATTTTTCCCAATTTGGCTTTCTCAAGGCCAAATGAGTATTGAACAAAACGGTTGATACAAAGCTCAAGTCGGGTTTTACTATCTCTAGGTTCAACCCTTTAATTGGGACTATCAATCTCTCGATTTACCCAATTTCTTGTTAGCCAAGTTTTCCGAGACTAAGTCTCTGTTTCTCAAGTAGAGACCAAGTTAAATAGGCATGAACTAATATTTGCAACCATTAATTCTACAATTAAAAGAAAGAACAAGGCTAAATAATAAATACCCAACCATATACAAGCAATAAATCGAACACCCATTAAGATTACAGTCTAGGGTTGGGTCACAACCCTAGTGAAAATCTAGCTACTCATGCTTAAGATAGAAGAAATAGAAGAAGCAACGATAATTAAACCCATATTGATAATTAAAAGGATGAAATCAATATTCAAAAAGCTAAAAATAGCGAAAACTACTAAAAAGAGTAAAATAAACCATCTACTATAGCAGCTGATGTCAAAACTTGACCAAAAAAAAGTGAAACTCTTCTATTTATACAGGGCTGGAATTTTCGGAAAAAATGCTCTTTCGGAGGTTCTGCGGCCGCCCAATTCCATGTGCGGTCCGCACTTTGATTCATCATGACATGATTTGAAAATCTGCGGCCGCATAATTCTGAACTGCGACCGCACTTCTCTCTTTATGCGGTCCGCACAAATGTGTTTGCGGCCGCACCTTGCTCTTCTGCGGTCCGCACAATAATTGTGCGGTCCGCACTTTTGTTGAACTTGAGATACAGGTTCTCTAAACTTTTGCTCTTACCCAGTTTTTGCGGATGCACATATCATGTGCGGACCACACTTTTTACACTTCTCTGATGGGCGTATCATCTGCGGTCCGCACTTCTAAGCTATTGTGCTTGTTTTTGTCCTTGAGTTCAGATCACTCATTCTTGAGTTGGATTTCATCTTGGGAGCTCATATTCCAATATTCCTGCAATTAATCACATTTCATCAGTTTATGGAAACATAATTAAGCGCTTTTGGACTAAAACGAAAGCAAAAACGCGCTAATAAGTAGTCAAAATCCTCATTTATCAACTCCCCCAAACTTAAGCTTTTGCTTGTACTCAAGCAAATAAGGTAATTCCCACCTCCACATGCTAAGAGCTATTCCAGCTAATCAAAGATGCATCAATTACACATCAATTGGGTCCAACAATTAGCCACAACACTTATGAATTATCAACAAGGCAATGGGTTGAACTTTTAAGTACAAATAGTTCTAATGTGACACTTGAGCATCAAGAGTTGACTTTATTCATCAAGGAAGCTCATTCTTTCATGTAGTTCATTGTGGATCCCAAACTCCTCCTCATCTACTCTCCGTTTGCAGATCTCACTTAAGAATATAACACTCAATTCAAAGATTTGTGATAGGTTCGCTCATCTCTCTCAAAAGAATGTCGCAAGTACAGCTTTAAGTACCATAGGCTTGCCCCTCATGTAAATCACAACTAATGTAAGATCACTTGACTTGAAATCACGTAGGGATGTTTTGAAATGCAATGAAGGCTTTTGGACTAAGGTTGGATATGCTATGATAGAACGGGTTCATCTTTCCTTAAGCACTCCATTTTCTCTAGTCGGCTCATGCTTTGCCAACTCTTTGAGGCAAATTTTTTTAGGGGAACTAGAGAGACTTAACATAACTCTTTCTTGGTCATGATATTCAGTTTTTCCTTCTTTGCTCTCTCCATGCTTTGCATCATTACTTTTATTTGAATCCCTTCAACTCTTCAACTTATTCACATTATTTTTGCATTTTTCGTTTTGTTCTTTCTTTCTTTTTCTTACTTTTCCTTATCTTCATTTCTTTTCTCTTTTTGTGCCTTGATACCTTTTTCAAACTCCTCGTCTCTCCCCCAAACTTATATTTTTAGCCAATTGTTACACAAGAGTGTTAAGAAAAGCTCAAGTTCCAAGAGATGGTCATGACAAAACGGGTAAAGGCTTGTAACATGGTTATCAAATGAGAAAGGTTTTAGGCTCAAATGGGTTGACTAGGGATAACAACATTGGTGGGCCATGGAAAATTGCAAGCGGGTCAAGGAGAGCCTACAATCACTTCTCAAGCCAAGCAAAACTTAAAATTTTGCCTCAAAACATATTCAAAAAGTTTTAGACCATTCGCACTGGTACTTTGACTTGCAACAAAAACATCTCACCTCTCACGCAGCTGGATTGGTAAAGAGGATAGAGTCGAGGGCCCACAACGACCATATTCAAGATTGAAAATCACTATGGTTCGACTAAACCACTCGATGATTGCTTAAGTCAACACAAGAGTCAAAAGTTCATTAACTAGAGTTATTTATTTCCAAAAAGCTTGTTTGGAAAGAACCGTGGCATTAAGAAAACCAAAGGCTTATTGTTCAATAAAACATAAAACAAAGCTATAAAATTAAAAAAAAGCTACTAGATTAAACATAGACTAATAAGAAAAAAGAATAAAGAAGCTAAAAAGCAAGCTACTGAAAGCATAATGAATATACATAATGAGAGAGGAGAAGAGAGAATATATATACAGAATAAAGAGAAAGAAGAAACTATTGTCAGTTATTACAAACCAAATGTCTAAATGTCATCCAAATAGAAAATAATTTCCACTCCCCAATGCTTAACAAAACAAGCATAAAGAACGGTAAGAGTGAAAAAGCCTCCCTATGATGCCTTGGACATCTCCGTGTCCATAGCAGCGTACCGCCCTCAGTTTCCTCTAACTGGATTTCATCATCCTCGACTGTGGGAGTAGCTGGGTTGGTGAACATCTAGTGTACCGCCTCAGCAGTGTTGGCAGCCAGGTCTGGCTTGTCAAACTGGCCAGCTGGTACCACTGGAACTGATGGTGCTGGTGCTGCTGGTGGTGACAGTGCTGGATCTATCAGCATGTCAAAAGGAAGATCTCCAGCTGCAACAATCTTGGTCACCTCTTGCTATAGCTTTTCAATTGATTTCTTGGATGCCTGGGATTTCCTCATTTTCTTTATTTGCTTTCCCAGCTCCTCAATCACTAATCCATGCTGTACCAAGGTGTTCATTATAGTTGTCTAATTCTCCAGGAGCTTATTCAAAGGCTCCTCCACCGTCGGAGGTATCTAGGGTGACGACATAGATGATTGCACTGTAACATGACCGAATAAGCCAGAAAACTTTGCAGTAGCTATCTGCATGCAGTTGTTGAGGCTCGCCAAAGTCTGGGAGACTCGCAGCATAGATAGTAGAACAGAAGGCATAGGCACCGGCTTCAAAGCCGATGTGGAAGGCAGTGTTGCTGAAGGACCCGAAGAAGGAGGTGGAGGCATAGATGCTGCACCATCATAAGGCTCTGCTGAAGTAGATGGCATGTCAACTATCTCAGCAGCTACCTCGGCAGGCTCGTCAAACTAGCCTGCAGTAGTATAGGGTTGACCCTTTTTCTTTGGGTTTCCACCACTCATCAAAGAATACCATGAGTAGGGCTTCTTCGCCCGCAGCTTGGTATCAAAATCCCTTGGCTCCATCCCCGCATCCGTAAGGTACTCAGTGATAATGTTGGGATATTGGTATGAGGTGTCACCTTGCCTAGCGACCACTGATATGTTGGCCGACATCATGACACCCACATTGATTGGGTACTGGCCATAATAGAGGCAACTAGCACTGACCGCAGAATTGGAAGATTTGTTTCATTTCGGCACGGGTCTAGTCTGCTACACACAAATATTTTCGATCCCTTTGCCTAAACATTTAGGGTGTTCCGCTGAATAGGAACTCCTCCTGTGATCCATACTGGAGGCGGCCCCGAAGCTGCAAGAATCTCAGCTATCCATGGTCGAACTGCATCTCCCAGTGCTAACGTTTCCAAGTATTGAACATGCTCCACATCCTCTCACCTTTAGATTTCTCACTTTTGTTACCTTGGTCCCTTTCTTTATATGCGCCATATTGGTGTAAAATTCCCGGACCAGGTATTCCTTGGCATCTACAATACTTTGGGTGAGCCACATCCGCCTCTTCCACTCCCGAAACTATCTCAACACTGTCGGGTTGTATTTGTCAAGGTCTTTTAACATGAAGTGACGCTCAAGAGTGAGCGATATCACTGGCCACCAATCTCGGAAACTTGTGAAAGCAGCCAGACTAACAAACCTATCTTCCCGCATCTCTTTCTTCTTCGACCTCTCAAGGCCGGTAACTCTGGTATCACCTCCTCTACCATCATCCACAACAGCTGCTGGTGTTTCAGGGACAGGTGTAGAATAGGGCTCTGAAGCCTGACTTGCACCCTCCGAACCCTTGGAAGTGCTATGTGAGGACGACGACTCGTCTCTAAGTTGGTATCTGCCCTGTGGTTGTGATTGAATAACAAGCTGCTCTTACACTGAGTCACCCTCCGACGCTTCCCGAGATGGGGAATATGAACTAGATTTGGAAGGCTTGGGCTGTCTTCCTTGGCCTGCTGTGGCTTTCTTACTGATTACCCTTTGGAGGGCGAGGGGTAAATTGCTTTTGCCTTTGCCTCTGGAAGTCTCACCCCTCCCCTTTGATGTATCACCATGACCTTGTGATCTAATCATTTTCTGTAACAAATAGCAGCAGGAGTCAGGTCTAGTTCAAGTGCAGATAAACAGACATTCACAGAACAAAACATGTTTGCAGGGTGGGAAAGTGCGGTCCGCACAATTACAAGTGCGGCCGCAGCTTGGGTTGTGCGGATAACATAATTTGAACTTGCGGCCGCAGATATGAAACTGTGGTCCGCACAATTTTGAGTGCGACCGCACATCTGAATTGCGGTCCACACAATTGTCAGTGTGACCGCACTATGAGTTCCTTAAAATAGCAACTCTCTGAAGACAGAGATTGGCCTGATCTGCGGCCGCCCACACTTTTCTGTGGCCGCGATGGGATTTCTGCGGCCCGCACAATTTTAAGTGCGGTCCGCACAATTTTGCCTCACCAACTACCCTAGTCAACACTTCTACGGACTGTACAATTTCTTGTGCGCCGCAGATTTCAAAATTAGATCGGGCAGATTCCTTAAGGAAGATTTATGCACAAATTGGACATGGTAAGAGCAATTAAACATGATAATCAAGATACCCAGTCCCCAAATAGCAATTAGGAGTTGACCCAACATAATTTACACCCCACATGGATATAAAATTGACTTCTAATGACAAATGATCTAAAATAACCAACAAATTGCAAATTAAACTAAGAAAATTGAAGAATCCTAGAAGTGATTTGAACACACCAGTGATAAAGCAGTTCTAAGGAATGATCACAGATGCGTATCTAGGTGGTAGATGATTGAACAGATATGTGCAAAGTTTTAGCCCTTTTTTCTGTGTGCTCAGAGAATGTAAAGTTTGTACAATAGCCTTAGTATTACTATTTATACACAACAGATCTGGCTAAGGAACAACGAGATGAGTGCGGCCACAGAATTCCTTCTGCGGTCCGCACTCTGTTACCTGGAGGTTCAATTTTCTTTGATGATTTGCGGTCCGCAGATTTAGCTGTGCGGCCGCATATTTTGGTGCAGACCGCAGAATTCACTGTGTGACCACACTTTGGCTGTTTCTCAAACAAACAAACTTCAGAGAGTTTGCATTTTTTCATCTCAATTTGTGCGGTCCGCACAAGAATTGTGCGACCGCAATTGCCTTCTACTGTAGCATTCAAAATTGTGCGGTACACACTTTTTCCATACTTAGCCAATTCTTCTAAGCACAGTTCCTGTGAAACACACTCATTCATGCAACACACTTCAATTCCAGTTAGCAAAAACTAAGACCTATCTAAAGAATAAGAAAAGAAAAAGAAACATGGGTTGCCTCCCAAGAAGCGCTTGACTTAACGTCGCGGCACAAAACATATTACCATCACTTGAAATGAATTACCGTCAGGACGTGGCCATCACCAACGTTTTCCAGATAATGCTTCACCCGTTGACCATTGACTCTAAATACCTCATCATTTTTATTTTTTAAGTCCAATGCACCAAAGGGTGTCACACCCACAACCTCAAACGGGCCACTCTATTTAGACTTTAATTTTCCGGAAAACATCCGTAACCGTGAATTGAAAAACAACACAAGATCACCCTCTTTAAACTCTTTGTTTCAGATGTACTTTTCATGAAGATATTTCATCTTCTCTTTGTATAAGGACGAACTTGTGTATGCATGGTACCAGAACTCATCCAATTATTCAAATGTGCCACCCTTAGGTTGGCGGCGACATCCCACTCAAAATTCAACTTCTTTAAAGCCCACATGGATTTGTGCTCAAGTTCCACCGGAAGATGACAAGCTTTTTCGAACACCAACCGGTATGGAGACATTCTGATTGGTGTTTTGTAAGCCGTTCTATAAGCCCATACAACATCATCAAGTTTCTTGGACTAATCCGTCCAGTTAGCATTCACTGTTTTGGACAAAATACTCTTTATCTCATGGTTGGAGACTTCCACTTGACCGCTTGCTTGTGGATGATAGGGAGTCATGACTTTATGAGTAACACCATACTTGGGGAGTAAGGTGTCGAAAGATTTGTTGCAAAAATGCGACCCCCATCATTTATGATATCCCGTGGAGTACCAAACCTTGTGAAAATATTTTTCTTCAAAAATGCCACCACACTTCTCGCTTCATTGTTGGGTAAAGCAATGGCCTCAACCCATTTGGACACATAATCAACCGCGACCAAGATGTAGGTCTTTCCACAAGAACTCTCAAAAGGACCCATGAAGTCAATACACCACACATCAAAAATATCAATCTCTAAAATGGTGGTGAGGGGAATCTCATCTTTCTTTGAGATTCCACCGGCCCTTTGACATTCATCACAACGCTTGACGAGATTACTTGCATCTTTGTAAATAGTGGGCCAATAGACACCGCAACTTAGCACTTTGGTCGACGTTCTTGCTCCACCATGGTGTCCACCATACGGCGAAGAATAACAAGCTCCAAGGATTTCACATTGTTCCTCCTCCGATACACATCTTATAATCACTCCATCCATAAAAATCCGGAAAAGGTAATGTTCATCCCAATAATAGTCTTGACAATACCGTTTGAGCTTCTTCCTTTGGTTTGAAGAGAACTCATCCGAGATGATACCACTTACAAGAAAATTTGCTAAATCCGCGAACCATGGCACAAATCATCGGGGAAGGAGTCATTATTTCAAGGCCATCATGTGGCCTCCCCTCCTCCTCTAAACGAGACAAGTGGTCCGCCACTTGGTTTTCACTTCCTTTTTGATCTTGGATGTCTATATCAAACTCTTGCAACAAAAGCACCCATCTCATCAACCGGGCTTTGGAATCTTTCTTGCTCATAAGATAACAAAGTTTCGCATGATCCGTGTGGACAATCTCTTTTTCACCCATCAAGTACGGGCGAAAATTCTCAATAGCAAACACAATGGTAAGGAGCTCTTTCTCTGTAACGGTGTAGTTGACTTGGTCACTATTCATGCTCTTACTAGCATAGTAGACCAGATGAAAAATCTTATTGATGCGCTGCCCCAAAACATCCCCTACCGATACATCGCTTGCATCACACATGAGCTCAAAAGGGACACTCCAATTTGGAGTGCTGATAATGGGAGTAGTAGTCAACTTGAACTTTAGCAATTCAAAGGCTCTCATGAAATCATCATTGAAGTGAAACTTAGCATCTTTCTCTAAAAGCTTGCATAACTGGTTCACCACTTTAGAGAAATCCTTTATGAAACGCAGGCAAAATCCTGCGTGGCCTAAGAAACTCCGCACGCCTTTCACCGAAGTTGGAGGTGGAAGTTTAGAAATCACCACAATCTTTGCCTTGTCGACTTTAGTTCCATTCTTTGAGATCTTGTGGCCAAGGACAATGCCTTCCTCAACCATGAAATGACATTTATCTCAATTGAGCACCAATTTTGTTTCTTCACATCTTGCCAATACTTTATCCAAGTTTGCGAGACAATCATCAAAAGAAATCCCAACCACCAAAAAGTCATCCATGAAGACTTCAAGGTAGTCTTCTACCATATCCGTAAAGATCTCCATCATACACCGTTGAAAAGTCGTCGGTGCATTGCATAAGCTAAATGGCATCTGCTTGAAAGCGAAAGTGCCATAGGGACAAGTGAAAGTAGTTTTCTCTTGATCCTCCAGAGCAATAATAATTTGGTTGTTGCCGGAATAAAAATCAAGGAAACAATAGAAAGCACGACTGGCTAATCTATCAAGCATTTGGTCTAGGAAGAGAAGTGGAAAATGGTCCTTCCTTATGACTTTGTTGAGCTTACGATAGTCCATACACACACTCCACCCGGTCACCGTTTTTGTAGGAATCAACTCATTCTTATCATTGGTGACCACCGTCATGCCCCCTTTCTTTGGGACACATTGGGCCAGATAAGTCCATGAACTAACGGAAATGGGGTAGAAAACCTCGGCATCCAACCACTTGATGATCTTCTATTTGACAACGTCTTGGATGCTTCATTGAGTCTCCTTTGATGTTCAATAGATGGTTTGGTACTTTCCTCCAAGTTAATCGTGTGCATGCAAAATGCGGGGCTTATCCCCGAATATCCGCCAATGTCCATTCAATATCCTTCTTCCTCTTTTGTAGTACCGCCAGTGTAGAGTCTACCTGCACGTTAGTCAAACAAGAGGAAAGAATAACCGGTAAAGTAGAAGAAAGTCCAAGAAATTCATACCGAAGATGTGGAGGAAATGGCTTCAACTCCAAGATAGGAGGCTCTTCAACTGAAGGTTTTGTAGGAGGAGTTGTCCTATTTTTAAGATACAAGGACAATTTGCGGGGTTCATAAGTGTACGACCCCATTCCTTGCAAAGAGTTCACACATTCCATGAAGCCATCCATCTCGTCATCATCAAAGTTGAGCAAGACGGCCTCCAATATATCATCAACATTCATCACAACACTTGTTTCATCTACAATCACATCAGTCACCAAGACCACGAAAGGACACACCTCTTTGCTATTTGGTTGCCTCGTGGACTTACACATATGGAAAATCACTTTTTCATCACCAACCCGAAAGGTAAGTTCTCCGGCTTCAACATCAACTAGAGCCTTCCCCGTAGCAAGGAAAGGTCTACCAAGAATAAGCGGTACCTCATAATCAACCTCATAATCAAGAATGACAAAATCCGCTGGAAGAATGAATTTATCAACACGAACCAATACATCTTCAATCACTCCCAATGGTCTCTTCATGGTACGATAGGCCATTTGCAATCTCATAGATGTGGGTCTTGGTTTCCCCATTCCCAAAGTCTTGAAAACCGAATAGGGCATCAAATTGATACTTTCACCAAGATCAGAAAAAGCTTTTGCAAACCCGACACTTGCAATTGTACAACGAATTGTGAAAGCACCGTGATCCTCCAACTTGGGAGCCATGGAATGCACAATTGCACTCACTTGATGAGTCATTTTTATAGTTTCAAAATTCATCGACCGCTTTTTTGTCACTAAATCCTTCATAAACTTTTTATAACCGGGTATTTTCTCCAAGTCTTCAACCAATGGCACATTGATTAATAGACTCTTCATCATGTCAATGAACTTTTTGAATTGATTCTCGCCATTTTGCTTGGCAAGCCTTTGAGGATATGGAAGAAGAGGCCTAGGTATTGGTGCCTTAGCCTTTTGCACTACCAGTTCCGGTATGTCAACAATGTGATCCTAGAAGGGTTCACTTCCTCTTGAGCTTCTTCCACATTGTCATCAATATCAATCCACACTTCATTATTTGCTTGCACCACATTGTTCAGGGTTTCATCTTCTTGAACCACTTGCTCATCATCAACAAGTTTCCTTTGACTTGAGGTGGGTGTATCCCCACCTTTTCTACTCCTTATAGTAATGACCATGGCATGTCCCGTGTTGTTCCCACCCTTTGGATTCACCACCGTTTCACTTGGTAGTGCCCCATTAGGATGGATATTTAGGGCTTGAGAGAGTATCCCCATTTGGACTTCCAAGTTACGGATAGATGTATTGTGAGAGGTAAGTTGGGCATCAGAGTCGGCATCTTCTCCATCATTTGCTTGAACATATTCTCGGTTCGTCCGATCTCATTGTTGGAAGAACTTGGACCATAGGAAGGATAAGGAGGCGGGTTGCTCGGTTGTTGATATATCGGGAGCCTTTGAAAATCCGACCCCTGATTGCCTTGATTATTGTTCCATCCCCCTTGGTTGTTGCCTCCCCAATATCCTTGATTGTTACCACTCCAATTGCCTTGATTATTTCCACCACTCCAATTTCCTTGATTGTTGTTATTATTCCAATTCCCTTGATTGCTCCTTGATTACCTTGAGGTAGCCATTGTTGTTGATTTGGGCCTTGAGAGTTGTTTCTTTGCCCTTGAAAGTTGTTCACGTATTGTACTTCCTCCTCTTGTTCATTGTAAGATTCATATTGATCAAACCCACTATCTTCTTGCACATAATTCTCTACACGGTTTTGCACTTGTGGACCCTTGGGCCTTCTTTTGTTCACCATCATACTAACTCCCTCCATGGCATTTACTTTCTTCGGACTTTGCACTTGTTGAATTTGAGCCTCGGCTAATTGATTCATTGTGGTGGTCAACTCAGCAATGGCTTGCCCATGATCATGCAATTCTTTATGTAGGTGAATCACGTTCGGATCACCTTGATAAACATTTTCCCTACTTTTCCATGCCGATGAAGTGTCAGCCATTTAGTCTAAAATCTCACAAGCTTTCGCATACGACGTTGTCATGAAATTTCCACCGGCAAGTTGATTTACCTCACAGTGATTGGTCGTATTGATACCTGGTAGAAACTTTGTTGAATCATAGCCTCTGTCATGTCATTATTGGGTCACTCTTTGACCATAGTCCGGCACCTCTCCCATATTTCATGCAACAACTCATTGGGCTCTTGTTTGAATGCTAGAATCTCGTCTCTAAGAGTAGCCATATGCCCAGGAGAAAAGAACCTGGAAATAAATTTCTCCGCCAACTCATCCCATGTATGGATGGAATGGTTTGGCAATCTCCCTAACCAATCCAAGTCTTTCCCCTATAGAGAGAAAGGAAATAGCCTCAACCTTAAAGCATCCTCGGAGACGTTTGTCTGTTTACTCCCCCAATAAGTGTCCACAAACCCCTTCAAGTATTTGTATGCATTTTGACTCGGAGCCCCGGTGAAGAATCCCTGTTGCTCTAGCAATGTGAGCATTACATTCGTGATTTGAAAGTTGCCCGCCCTAATGTGGGGCGAGACTATGGCACTTGCATACCTTTCATTCGGCAACACCCGGTGTGGAGCCGCTCTTGGTGGAGGTGGGCGTGGAACTGGGACGTTGTCTTGAGGTGGTCAGCCTTATCTATTTGCTTGAGGTTAAAGATGAACCTCTTCAACTTGGTCATCATCAGCGCCCACATCTCCCAAAGGCATGTTTCTGAGTTGATCATTATTGAGGGTCATTGTTGCACCTGCAATTGATTCACACAAATCTGTAACATGGAAGGAAAAGAAGACAATTCACACACAAAACCAAATATATAGCTAAATCCATTTTTAGCTCCCCGGAAACGACGCCAAAAATTGATCTCGCCCAAGTCACACCTCTATTAAGGTTTTGAAACAGTCAAGCAATAGTAATGCCCAACAAGGAGTCGGGGTCGATTTTCCACAGGGAGCTATGAATGAGACTTAGGGGTATATATTATAGTGTATGAGCTTGAAATATCTCAAATTGCACTTCCACAAACTTAGGTTGTTTCTAGGTCTAATTTAAACTAAAAGTACAAACTAAGAATTGAAACTAGGAATGTGTTTTTGTTGTTGTTTTTCAAATGATGTAAAAGGCCTAGGGATATGACCTTCACCTAGGTATTTGCCTAACGGGTTGTAAACTTTAAAGCTTATTTTATTGATCAGAGTGTATTATAGCTATCAACACACGAGTACCCACTTAATACCTCTCGGCCAGAGAGTAATTTTGCCTAATTTGGATTTCTCAAGTCCTAATGCGTATTGAACAAAACGGTTGATACAAAGCTCAAGTCGGGTTTTACTATCTCTAGGTTCAACCCTTTAATTGGGCTATCAATCTCTCGATTTACCCAATTGCTTATTAGCCAAGGTTTCCTAGACTAAGTCTCTCTTTCTCAAGTAGAGACCAAGTCAAATAGGCATGAACTAATATTTTCAACCATTAATTATACAATTAAAAGCAAGAACAAAACTAAATAATAAACACCCAACCATAAACAAGTAATAAATCAAACACCCATTAAGCTTACACTCTAGGTTTGGGTCACAAACCTAGTGAAAATCTAGCTACTCATGCTTACGATAGAAGAAATAGAAGAAGAAATGATAATTAAACCCATTTGATAATTAAAATGATGAAATCAATATTCAAAAAGCTCAAAATAGCAAAAACTACTAAAAAGAGTAAAAGAAACCGTTTAATGTAGCAACTGATTTCAAAACTTGACCCACAAAAGTGACACTCATCTATTTATATAAGGCTAGAAGTTTCGGACAAAAATGCCTTTTCGAAGGTTCTGCGGCCCCACAATTCCATGTGCTGTCCGCACTTTGCTTCAGCCTGACAGGATTGGAATACTCGTGGCCGCATAATTCTAAACTGCAACCGCACTTCTCTCTTTCTGCGGTCCGCACAAATGTGTTTGCGGCCGCACCTTGCTCTTCTGCGGTCCGTACTTTTGTTGAACTTGAGATGCAGGTTCTCTGAACTTTTGCTCTTACCCAGTTTTTGCGGATGCACATATCATGTGCGGACCACACTTTTCACACTTCTCTGATGGACGTATCATCTGCTGTCCGCACTTATGAGTTATTGTGCTTGTTTTTGTCCTTGAGTTCAGATCACTCATTCTTGAGTTGGATTTCATCTTGGGAGTTCATCTTCCAATATTTCTACAATTAAGCACATTTCATCAGTTTACGGGAACACAATTAAGCGCTTTTGGACTAAAATGAAAGCAAAAAGGCACTAATAAGTAGTTAAAATCCCCACTTATCAGGGCTTTAACTGATGTGAAGCATATGCAATAACTCGCCCCTCCTGTATCAATACATAACCCAAACCAATGCGTGAAGCGTCGCAATACACAGTATACATCCCTAATTCGGAAGGCAGCACTAGCACTGGTGCTGAAGTCAAAACGGTCTTGAGCTTCTGAAAGCTCGCCTTGCAATCATCGGACCATCAGAACAGAGCACCCTTTTGGGTCAATCTAGTCAAAGGTGTTGCAATAGATGACAAGCCCTCCACAAAGCGACGATAATAACCCTCTAACCCCAGGAACCTCCCGATCTCGGTCGACGTGGTAGGACGAGGCCAACTCTGAATTGCCTCGATCTTCTTGGGATCATCCTTAATACCCTCGCCTGATACAACATGCCCGAAGAATGCCACAGAATCCAACCAGAACTCACATTTGGAGAACTTAGCATATAGCTTCTATTCCCGCAAGGTTTGTAACATCACTCTCAAATGCTGCTCGTGCTCCTCCATGCTACGTGAGTAGATCAAAATGTCATCAATGAAGACAATGACAAGAAAATAAATATACGGCCTGAACACCCGGTTCATCAAACCCATAAACGCCGTCGGGGCATTAGTCAAGCCAAAGGACATCACTAGAAACTCATAATAGCCATATCTCATCCGGAAAGCAGTCTTTGGGACATCGAAATCCCGAATCTTCAGCTGATGGTACCCCGATCTCAAGTCGATCTTAGAGAATACCCTAGCACCATGCAACTGGTCAAACAAGTCATCAATACGCGACAACGGGTACTTATTTTTAATGGTAACTGTTTTCAACTAGAGGTAATTAATGCACATCCGCATAGTCCCATCTTTCTTCTTCACAAATAACACTGGTGCACCCCAAGGCGATACACTCGGTCTGACGAACCCTTTTTCTAGCAACTCCTCAAGCTGCTCCTTCAACTCTTTCAACTCTTTCGGAGCCATGCAGTACGGTGGAATAGATATAGGCTGGGTACCTGGAGCCAAGTAAATACAGAAATAGATATCATGATCTGGTGGCATGCTTGGGAGATCATAAGGAAACACATCGGAGAACTCCCGGACCACGAGCACTGAATCAATCGTCGGAGTCCCTGTGGTAGTATCTCCAACATAGGCTAGGTAAGCCAAGAACCCCTTCTCGACCATATGTTGAGCCTTCAGAAAAGAAATAACCCGACTAGGTGTACTGACAAACCCTTCCACTCCAATCTAGGCAACTCTGGCATCGCCAATGTAACAGTCTTGGCATGGCAATCAAGGATGGTGTGATGTGGAGATAACCAATCCATGCCCAGGATGACCTCAAAGTCGGTCATATCAAGTAACAGAATATCCGCTCTAGTCTCATAATCACAGAATGTAATAATGCAGGACCAATAGATCTAATCCACAACCACAGAATCGTCCACTGGTGTGGACACATAAATAGGAGTACCCAAGGACTCACGAGAAACACCCAAGCAATGACCAAAAAGAGATGAAACATATGAATACGTAGACCATGTGTCATATAGGACAGGAGCATCCCCACCGCAGACAGAAATAATATATGTGATCACGGCATCTGAGGCCACTGCATCTGGTCTGGCCGGAAAAGCATAGAACCTAGCTGGAGCGCCACCTGACTGGACTCCACCTCTAGGACGACCCCTACCCACCTGCCCTCCGCCTCTGGGCGGTCGGACGACTGGTAGGGAAACTAGAGTTGGAATAATAGGCTACTGACCCTACTGTACTGCCTTGCCCCGAAGCCTGGGATAAAACCTTCACACATGACTAAGATCCCCGCACTCAAAACAACCTCTCAGTACGGTGGAATGGTAACCTGAAGTCTGACCCTGATGGCCTGAATACCCACTGGAGGAACGCTGAATAGCTCACGGGCGGTAAGAACTCTCTGGCATGACACTAAAATAAGGTAGCACTGGAGCACTGATCTCATCCAGTTTCACTCCTCAATTCGAGGTTATGAAAACGGTCGATGCAATAATAATACCCAATAAGAATCGTGGTTGAATTCCACAGGGAGCTATATGAGTGGGAGTTAGTGGTATATATCGTAGCGTGTGAGTTTGTATATCTAAATTTGCACTTCCGTAAAATTGGGTTGTTTTAAAGTCTAATTTTAAACTATGATTGCAATTTAAGAAATAAAACTAGGAAATTGTTTTTGTTTTTTTTCAAATGTTGTAAAAAAGCCTAGGGCTATGACTTTCACCTAGGTGTTTGCTTAATGGGATATAAACCACACTAGGGTTGGGTCACAACCCTAGGTGTTTGCCTAATAGGATTAAACTCATATTGCTAATTAAAATGATAAATTCTATGTTCAAATAGCTCAAAACATGAAAAACTACTAAAACGAGTACAAGGAAACATCTACTGTAGCAGATGATGTCAAAGGTTGACCTAAAAATGTGAAACTCGTCTATTTATACATGGCTGGAAATTTCGAACAAAAATGCCCTTCCGGAGGTTCTGCGGCCACACAATTCCATGTGCGGTCTGCACTTTTCTTCAGCTTGACAGGATTGGAAGTCTGCGGCCGCAAACCAGAATTATGCGGCCACAATGCACTAATTCTGCGGTCCGCACAATTGTAACCGCGGCCGCATAGCTCTTCTTCTGCGGTCGCACAATTCTTGTGCGGTCCGCACTTCTGGGAGACTTGAAATGCATCTTCTCTGAACTTTGCTCCTGGCCCAGCTTTTGCGGATGCACAATTCATCTGCGGTCCATGCTTCGCACCAAACTCTGATAGTTTTTCCTTCATAACCTACGACCGCAGATGGTATTCTGCGGTCCGCACTTCTGAGTTTCTGTGCCTTATATGTCTTTGAGTTCAGATTACTCCTTCTTGAGTTAGATTTCATCTCGGGAGTTCATCTTCCAATATTCCTGCAATTAAGCATATTTTGTTAGTTTTCGGGAATACAATTAAACGCCTTTGGACTAAAACAAAAGCTAAAAGGCGCTAATAAGTAGTCAAAATCCCCACTTATCAACTCCCCCAAACTTAAGTTTTTTGCTTGTCCTCAAGCAAATAAAGTAGTTCCCAGCTCCACAAGTTAAGAACCATTCCATCTAATCAGAGGTGAGTCATTCACATATCAATTGGGACCAACAATTACCCACACCACTTATGAATTATCGGTAAGGCAACATGTTATACTTTCATGCACAAATAGTTCTAATGTGACACTTAAGCATCAAGAGTTGACTTTATTCATCAAGGAAGCTCGCTCTTTCATGTAGGTCATTGTGGATCCAAACTACTCCTCCTCTACTCTCCGTTTGCCTATCTCACTTAAGAATTAAGCACTCAATTCAAAGATTTGCAAAAGGTTCACTCATCTCTCTCAAAAGAATGCCGCAAGTACGGTTTTAAGTACTATAGGCTTGCCCCTCATGTGAATTACCACTAATGTAAGCTCACTCGGCTTGAAATCACGTAGGGCTTTTCTGAATGCAATGGCTTTTGGACTAAGGTTGGATATGCTATGATAGAACAGGTTCATCTTTCCTTAAGCACTCCATTATTTTTTCTAGGCTCATGCTTTGCCAACTCTTTGAGGCATTTTATTTTCCTTGGGAGAACTAGAGAGACTTAACATCATTCTTTCTTTATCATAACATTTATTTTCTCCCTCTTTGATTTCTCCATGCTTTGCATCATTACTTTTATTTGAATCGCTTCAACTCCTCAACTTATTCACTTTTTTTTGCATTTTGCTTTTTGTTCTTTACTTTTCTTGCCTTTCCTTCTCTTCATTTCTTTTCTCTTTTTGTGCCTTGATACCTCTTTCAAGTTCCTCTTCTCTCCCCTAAACTTATGTTTTTAGCCAATTGTTTCACAAGAGTGTTAAGGAAAGCTCGAGTGCCAAGAGAGGGTCACGACAAAACGGGTAAAGGTTTGTAACATGGTTATCAAATGAGAAAGGTTTTAGGCTCAAATGGGTTTACTAGGGATAACAACATTGGTGGGAAATGAAAAACTTCAAGCGGGTCAAGGAAAGCCTACAATCACTTCTTAAGCCAAGCAAAAGTTAAAATTTTGCTTAGAAACACATTCGGGGAAAGTTCAAGACCATTAACATAGGTACTTGGACTTGCAACAACAACATCTCACCTCTCATGCATATGGATTGTTAAAGAGGATAGAGTCGAGGGCCCACAACGATTATATTCAAGATTGAAAATCACTACGGTTCGATTGAACCACTCGATGATTGTCTAAGTCAACACAATAGTCACAAGGTCACTAACTAGAGCTATTTCTTTCCAAAACAACCTTGTTTTTAACCATAAGCACGTAGTTAAGTGTGTTGGTACCAAATGAAGCATGTTTGACTCTTCGAGCATGACTGAATTAGGTATTTTTATTCATTACTATTACTATTATTACCTAAACACAAAAAATGGACTCAATCCCTTAAGAAGGTTATCACACCATCCATCATTGGGAAAAGTCACCCGGTTCAAACAAAAACCACCTTTGGAAAGAACCGCGGCATTAAGAAAACCAAAGGCTTATTAACTACTAAAACATAAAAAGAAGCTATTAACTCAAAAAAAGAAAAAGCTACTAATTCAAAAAGAAAACAAACATAAATATAAAGAAGCTACAAAGCAAAAAAAAAGCTATTGAAAGCGTAATAAATATACATAATAAGAGATAAGAGAGAATATATACATAATGGGAAAGAAGAAGAAAATAGTAATAAGTTAATTACAGGTCAAATGTCTCATAGTTATCAACATACAGGATCATCAAAATATGTCAAAGAAACTTCACCCCCTCGAATAAAAATAAGCATTGTCCCCAATGCTTAACAAAATAAGAGTAAAGGAAGGGTTAGAGTGAAGAAGAATCCCTATGGCTCCGTGGCCATCTCTATGTCCCCAGCAGTGGCAACGACCTCAACCTCTAATTGGATCTCATCATCCTCAAGTCCGGGAGTGGCTGGGTCAGTGAACATCTGACGTATTGCCTCAGCAGTGTCAGCAGCAATGTTTGGCTCCTCAGACTAGCTAGCGGGTGTTGTTGGATCTGGGCCTGGGTGGTGCGGGTCAATAAGCATGTCAAATGGAATAACTCCGGCTACTGCTAGCTTGGTGACCTGTCTTCGGAGCTTATCCACTGACCTCTTTGAAGCTTGTGACTTCTGCATCTTCTTCACTTCCTTGGCCAACTCCTCTATGACTGACCCATGCTATACCAGAGTGGCCATAATAGATGACTGTGTTGCAATATGACTGGATATGTCAAACAACTTTGCAGTAACTATTTGCATCCAATTGTTGAGGCTCGCCAGTGTCTGGGAGACTCATAGCCCAGAGAGTGGAGCAGAGGGCATAGGCACCAGCTTCAAAACCGATGCGGGAGGCACTGAGGCTGAAAGTGGAGGCATGGCAGCTACACTGGCAGAAGGCTCTGCTGAAGTGGATGGCATATCAGCTATCTCTGTACCCACCACCGATGGTTCATCAGACTGGCCTACGGTGGTAGTTGGCTGACCCTTTCTCTTCGAGTTGTGTGCATCCATCAGAGAATACCAAGAGAAGGGCTTCTTCTCCCAAACCTTCGTATCAAAATATCTGGGCTCTACCTATGCATCCGTAAGGTACTCAGTGATGGTTTTGGGATACGGGTAGGAGGTATCAGCTTGCCTGGCGACCACTGACATGTTGGTCGACATCACGACACCCACATTGATTGGGTACCCGACCATAATAGAGGTGACTAGAATTGGCCGTGGAATAGGTAGGTTGGTTTCATTCTAGCATGGATCTGGTCTGCTGTATACGAAGGTTTGCCATCCCTTTGCCTCGAAGTTTATGGTGTTTTGCTGAATAGGAACCCCTGCAGTGATCCATGGTGGTGGTGGACTCAGGGCTGCCAGAAGCTCAGCTAGCCATGGGCGAGCTACATCACCCATCGCCAGATTCTCCAAGTACTGTGCAGGCTCCACATCCTCAAACCCCAAATAGGAGTTCAGTGTGTTCTGGTCAAATCTCACTTTCAGATTCCTTACTTTTGTCATTTTGGTCCTTTTCTTGATGTGCGCCACATTGGCGAAGAACTCCCAGACCAAATATGCCTTGGCATCCACAACAGTCTGGGTGAACCACATCTACCCCTTTCGCTCTCAGAACTGTGTCAATACTGCTGGATTATACTTGTCAAGATCTTTGAGTTGGAACTATCGCTCAAGAGTGAGCGATCTCACAGGCCACCACCCACGGAAACTAGTGAAGGCAGCTAGACTTACAAAATGGTCCTCCCCGACCTCTTTCTTTTTTGACCTCTCAAGGTCGACAACTGTAGTATCACCCCCTTCTCTATCATCCGGAATGTCGTCAACAGTAGCCGCTTGTGCCTCAGGGACAGGTGTAGAAGCGGACTCTGAAGCCTGACTGGCACTCTCCGAATCCCCGAAGGTGATATGTGAGGAGGAAGGCTCGTCCCGGAGTTGATACCTCCCTGTGGCTGTGATTGGACAACAGACTGCTCTTTCACTGAATTGCCCTATGATGCTTCCCGAGATAGGGCATATGAACTAGATTCGGAGGGCTCTGGATTTCTTCCTCTGTCGGTTGTAGCTTTCTTGGTGATTATTTTTTGGAGGGTGAAGGGTAAAGTGATTTTGCCTCGAGCTCTGGAAGGTTCACCCCTCCCCTTTGAAGTATCACCGCGGCCTCGAGATCTAACCATTTTCTGTAACAAGCAACAACAGTCAGTTTTAGTTCAATTGCAAATAGACAGTAAACACAGAGTTTAGAACATGCTGGTAGGGTGGGGAAGTGTGGTCCGCACAATTACAAGTGCGGCTGCAGGCTGGGCAATGCGGATCGCACAATTTTTGTTACACCCTGTGCATCCCAAGGTGACGAATAATGAATATGAGACTTTTTAATCATGATTTAAATGAGTTTAAAGTCATAATATGACTATATATGTGTCACGACCCAAACTGACGGGCCGCGACGGGCACACGATACCTTACTCAACCGAGTACCAACGTAACGTATCTTTTCGTATCATACTTACATAGATAACTGAGCTAGAGAGGCTGCCGTGAGATAAGTAGAATACAACATGCAATACTAACTTATACTTAAGACATACAGGCCTATAAGACAAAAATAACCACTCGTACACTGAACATAGGCCGCCAAGGCCATACAATGTTTTACGTACATGACATCTGTCTACAAGCCTCTAAGAATACATAATTTTCATAGAGGTCAGGATAGAGTCCCGCCATACCAAACAATACACAACTAAATCATACTGACCAAACAGGCAACCTCGGAGCAAATGGAGCGCACCAACATCTTCCGCTGAGTTGATAGCCTACTTGGAGGACTCTCGTCCTGTCTATCGGGACCTGCGGGCATGAAACGCAGCATCCCCAGGCGAAAGGGACGTCAGTACAAATAATGTACCGAGTATGTAAGGAATGAAAATAAGTAAATAATAGACATAAGAAAACATGGAGTAAAAGAGACGACATGTATGTCTAAATAACTCTGTGAATTATTTTATTTTTATAATGTCATACCATGCATTGGTATATGCGTTCATAATATCATCAAGCCTCTGAGGGCATCCCATCATATCATTTAGGCCACTTTGGGCAAATCATCAATATATACTAGCTGATTAGGTGGTGGTGCGTATATAACGCCATAACCTTTTTCCATATCCCATATACATATAATATACGTGTATATAACGCCATCTGGTCATGAGCCAATGTACATGTATAAATGCATGAAATGCATAAGAAATATGTTAATAAGATTTCTCGGTATGTCATAAGATCAATATGCCTTTCGGATAAACTTTATCAAATACGTATTTTTCTGAGACCCATGAACAGAAGATAGAATAATAATTCACATGGGGAATCAAGAATATAGACACCCCTAGTATTTCTATGAATAGAGTCATTTATGAAAGTTGCGTATTTGCTCGTTTCGTTTGTATCGTATTGATCATGCCAAAAAGAAAGAAGGGATAGCCTTAACATACCTGAACCGATTCTCTTAGAATTTGGTATGGAATGGTTTTGCTTTCTTACTTACTCACGATCAGCCCACTCTACTTACACAAGAGATTCCATTTGTTGTCTCAAGATTTAGTCCCTTTTTTATATGCTACGTAGTGTTTTGCTGAAATTTCTATGAACATGAAGTTGGAATTTTCTTTGCTATAGGGGTTGGATAAGTGATGAATGTAAAATGGTAAAAGAAACATAAAAATAGCACAATCCGTGTGCTGTTAAAAATAGTAGCCTTTGCAAGATTATACATCTTACTTGAATTGTCTTTATTAAAGTGAATATGGGCCCCACTTATGTATGACTTGGCCTACAATTATCTCCTAAAGATGCCACCTTTCACATGTATTAGGAGTCACTATATGGGCTTTAAATCAAGACCCCCTGGGCTGCCACGTTAGGTGGCTAATCAAATTTATCCAAATAATCTGATTAATTAGTTAAACCCCACACTAAAATCACTAGTTATCCAATTATCCACATAATTAAGAATTATCTCAAATTACATAAAATACTACTCACATTTAATACACTTTATACACCTTACTATTATGGCCATGTGTCACCTTGTATGGCACTAGTCCATAAATACCGGGTATTTTAGCTCGGGCCGTATTTTATCCCAAAATATCAAACTTTGACGAAATTCTTTTTCTTCGATTTGCTTCCCCTTTCTCCTTCACGAATTTACTTATCACTTGTTTGAAATAGCATAATGCTTATAATCTCAAAATAATATCATTCCCGAACTTGCATCAATTTACTTATGGCGTACTTTCATGTACCAAAACATGGGGTGTAACATCATTCCCCCATTTGAAACATTTGTTCTCGAATGTTGACTGATGCACTTATTATTTTCATAACCTATAGCTCTTGCGAATGATTTAGTACTCCTCTTGCCATCTAGGCAACTGTTCTGTGAATGAATCCCAAACGCCAGGGCATTCCCACATTTTGGCCTCTTTCTCACACCACGACTCGTGGTCGGAATCATTCCAATCTTGTAACTGTTGCTATCTTTTATCATGCAGCATGTACGACTCTGACTTTGTAAGTGCGCCTATGCGACTCTTCTCTCTTTTTTCCTCCAGCTTTTAGCCAATCCCTAGGCCTCATTTTGTGAACATATAAGATGTCCCTCTGGGCATCTATAAGTACAATGAAGTTCTTCGCTCGATACTTTGTTGAACTTACGAATATTGTTATATCTTATTTCATAGACCCAGTTATCCATTCGTATGACTTTACTGCATCTAGGTAGGTCATACTATACCATAATTCTTACTTCGATTTATCGTTGCTGAGGTCTGCTACCAAACTCCAGGTTACTATTTCGCTGCTTATCATATATGTATAAATCTAAGTCCTTTAATGCTTCCTCATTACTGTTCATCTTAAGAATGACGGCCTATTCTCATCTCATATTTTGTAACCCTTATCCATCCATTGTTGATTCACCTCAATATTGATCTACACTCTACCACTGATAACTTGAAACCTCTTACGTAATCACTAGGGCTCACGTTGCATTGAGGATCATTTGAAGTGATTTTCCTGATCTACCTGGGGGCGATACTATACTTCAATAACTATATTTCATAGCATTCAAATCGATTCATCTTATGGGGGTATTCTAATCTCGTACCGTCCATGAAATCCCTTTTGTTTTTCAAATCATTACTCAATCGAAGGCCCAAACGTCATCTTTTATCTATCACAATTACACTCTTATTCTACTATCAGGGCAACATTCCATCTCTTCTAAATGTTACTAGCCTTAGACTCCTTTGAGTTCATTCACGCTATACTGAGCTTTCGATAACTTAGAGAAACCATTAGCTCTCTTGCTATCTTCCCATCTGCGGCTCATGGTATTAGTCATTACTTTAGCCTTTCATGGACACTATGGAATATCCATGATACAATCTTCTAACAATATCATTTGTCTATGACATAGACTCAATTCTTTCTTTTAACTTATACCGGAGTCTTCTACGGCTGTATAATTGTCAACATATATGCTGCATGGATAATACTATGAAATCTTAAGTGCATTCACAACATAACTAACTCTGGATCATTGATCGAATAATTCCTTTCGTTCCTTCTCAACTTTCTTTAAATGTAAGCAATTACTTTTCCTGGTTGTTCTATCACTTGTTGCATGAATACTTGGCTTATCTTAGTTCCCACACATATTGGAATTCCATACAACCCATATGATCTTGAATATCACCTTTTTCTTTTTAAATTTTTTCTTTCTTTTTCCCGTTCATTAGCCATGATAGGTGCCACTTTCTTATGGGGTGTATACAATGTTGCTGTGAGACTGTTGTTATAAGACCATTTTCTCTTTAGGTCATTGTGCTTAGGTTGAAGCCTTCTTCTTTATTTCCTCGGCTAGTCTTTCATCGTAGTACTTAGGGAGGGTACTCTGACTCTTGTAAAGCTGTGAGCTTATTACATTGTATATTTGACGGACCTTTTGATATCCTTCCTTTCCTATAATTGTCCGTAGTTACTTACTTCCACACCTTTGTGCTTGTATGATTGCTTCTAAACTTGATATTTTGACAGTCTTCCCGGTGGCATTCTATTTTATTTTCGTAATACTCATACGGTACCTTTAAATACCCCAACTTCTATCTGAATATTTCTCAAGGATTCACGATGTCATATCTGCGAGACTGAATTCCCCATGTTGGGGTTCACTCTTGTTTATCTTGCACGATCTATTGATTTGTTTGTATCCTCTTATCTAGCCATAACTAGGCTCTTCCTGAATCAACTACTAACTAATCGTTGGCCCATTCTCATATCAATATTCTGCATAATCTTTCTTGGGTTATTTCCTTTGTCTTAACTTACGTCTTGCATTGGCTCCTTATTTATCAAAAATATCCCGGGCCGGAACCCTCACATCCTCTCCTTGACGTCGTGCTTGCATAATGTTCTAGAATCGTAGCATATCTGTAGGATTTGGATAAGTGCAATCCCATTTCTTTCTCATTTTTGTTTTTGCATTCTTCCTTCACCATTCCATAGTTATGAGAACCACTTAATTCCTACTTAATGCCAAATCACCCATATTCCCCCCCTTAGGGGAGTACTAAGAGTTGGAGCCACGAGGATCTACCTATAGATGTTTTACCTTTTCATCTTTGGCGACTTTTCACATCATCGATGACTCTTGCTTGCCTTGAGGTAATCTTTCTGTATCAAGGATAACAAAATTTCCTTACTCGTAAGGGTGACACTTAGTGTAACTGGCACATACAGTCCCTTAAGCTTAACTTTTCTCACATTGCTTGCTTTAGGGAAGTGTCTTCCTGAATGACCATTCTCTGAATTTTTCATGAATCCTCTTTTGTTGTCTATTCGATTATCGCCGAAATGAAATCTGAAATTCTCATGATGTCGACCATTATCAAATCACTCAGTCCCTAATTCATGTTTAGTTTATCTTGTTCGCCATCCCATTCTGATTTATATTACTCTGAAGGTCTAGCTTTTCCCTCTGGTAATCACGTTAGAGTCACGAACTTATTTCTCGAAATAAGGATATGAGTTTATGGCCTATACTCTTTTGTTGTCTCAAGTCCTATCACCTCTCGTTTCTTCCTTCACCTGACTATAGAGTCTGTAATACTGTCATTTCTGTTTTGATCTACCGTTGTCATCCATGTGTCACACCTTACTCATAATGCTTCCTTATCTCTCTCCTTATTTCCCCGCTAGTATTTCTGCTTATCACTTTCTTTTGAAAATTTCAACAAGACATTCTTTTGCTTTTAGCTCCCCTTGCTTCATCCATTGGCTTTTCGGGTTTCCTAGCATTCTCGCTCTACTAGGGATGAGAGCCATACTAAGGTAATATTTATTCCTTCCAGGATTCCAGTGCATGTCTTTGAACATTCTAGTATTCATATCTAGCTATACTATTCTAGAGTGCACCATCTGAGTATCTCTCAAGGAGATCTATTACCACATTTACTATATCCTTCGGAAATGTCAACTAACACAAACAATCCATTCACCATTTTGGATTACTTTTACCCCATCCGGATCCTGATATCCACCCTTCTCTTATACTACTTTTGTTAGCCCCCATAAGTCATAAATGAGATGGGTGTGGACAATTGTACATACCTCTGCTACTGTTGAAGGTAACTCAAAATGCTTACATCTCTCTTCCTGAATTGTAGATAATGTTCATCTTTACTAACTGGGTACGCTTCTTCACCTTGCTTCTTTTACTTGTCAAAATTTATATCCATCTGCTAAATCTCTCATTGCCTTTCACCATAGGGGTGAATAGATATTCTTGCCGTAAGGCTCCTTATCAAGAAGTTTGCACGTCTTAGTATCCATATATTCTGCTGGAGACATTACATTTACTCATCATAAGCATGATGCAAGATAGAGTTCCTCTGACTCAATTCTTCCACAACCCTATTATATCCCTTACCAACCGTTTTTCTAGATGTCGGTATCATTGTATTACGAATATAATAGAATTTAGGAATTTGAATTTCTACGACTAAGCTCTACCACACGATCTAGAGTAAGAAGAAAGAGTGACAATCCTAAATGCCCTGTAGTCTGCTGCTTATAAGTGTGGTGCACAACACACCCATAAACAAGACTCTACTAGACATGGATTGTAGACTCCCTAGGACAGAACTGTTATGATACCACTTTTGGCACGACCCAAACCGATGGGCCGCGACGGGAACCCGATACCTTACTCAACCGAGTACCAACATACAATATCTTTTCATATCATACTATCATAGATAATTGAGCTGGAGAGGCTGCCGTGAGATAAGTAGAATACAACATGAAATACTAACTTATACTTAAGACATATGGGCCTATAAGACCAAAATAATCACTCGTACACTGAACATAGGCCACCAAGGCCATACAATATTTTACGTACATAACATCTGTCTATAAGCCTCTAAGAATACATAATTTGCATAAAGGTCGGGACAGAGTCCCGCCATGCCAAACAATACATGACTAAATCACACTGACCAAACAATTAACTCCGGAGCAAATGGAGCGCACCAACATCTTTTGCTGAGCTGATAGCCTACTTGGAGAACTCTCGACCTATCTAGCGGGACCTATGGCATAAAACGCAACGTCCCTAGGCAAAAGGGACGTCAGTACAAATAATGTACCGAGTATGTAAGGAATGAAAATCAGTAAATAATAGACATGAGAAAACATGGAGTAAAAGACTCGACATGTATGTCTGAATAACTCTGTGAATCATTTAATTTTTATAATATCATGCATATGCGTATAAATATCATACCATGCATAGGTATATGCGTTCATAACATCATCAAGCCTCTGAGGGAATCCCATCATATCATTTCATCCATTGTGGACAAATCATCAACGTATACCAGCTGACCAGGTGGTAGTGCGTATATACCGCCATAACCTTTTCACATATCCCATATACATATAATATACGCATATATAACGCCATCTGGTCATGGGTCAATATACATGTATAAATGCATGAAATGCATAAGAAATACGTTAATAAGATTTCTCAGTATGTCATAAGATCAATATGCCTTTCGGATAAACTTTATCAAATACGTATTTTTCTGAGACCCATGAACAGAAGATAGAATAATAATTCACATGGGGAATCCAGAATATAGACACCCCTAGTATTTCTATGAATAGAGTCATTTATGAAAGTTGCGCATTTGCTCGTTTCATTTGTATCGTATTGATCATGCCAAAAAGAAAGAAGAGATAGCCTTAACATACCTGAACTGATTCTCTTAGAATTTGGTATGGAATGGTTTTGCTTTCTTACTTACTCATGATCAGTCCACTCTACTTACACAAGAGATTCCATTTGTTGTCTCAAGATTTAGTCCCCTTTTGATATGCTACGTAGTGTTTTGCTGAAGTTTCTATGAACATGAAGTTGGAAGTTTCTTTGCTATAGGGGTCGGATAAGTGATGAATGTAAAATGGTAAAAGAGGCATGAAAATGGCACAATCTGTGTGTTATTAAAAATAGTAGCCTTTGCAAGATTATACATCTTACTTGAATTGTCTTTATCAAAGTGAATATGGGCCCACTTAGGTATGACTTGTCCTACAATTATCTCCTAAAGATGCCACCTAATATCATGAAAGGAGTCAATATATGGGCTTTAAATCAAGACCCCTTGGTCTGCCACGTTAGGTGGCTAATCAAATTTATCCAAATAATCTAATTAATTTGTTAAATCCCCCACTAAAATTACTAGTTATCCAATTATCCACATAATTAAGAATTATCTCAAATTTCATAAAATACTACTCACTTTTAATACACTTTATACACCTTACTATCATGGCCATGTGGTACCTTGTATGGCACTAGTCCAAAAATACCGGGTATTTTAGCTCAGGCCGTAATTTATCCCCAAATGTCAAACTTTGACGAAATTCCTTTTCTTCGATTTGCTTCCCCTTTTTCCTTCACGAATTTACTTATCACTTGTTTGAAATAGCATACTGCTTATAATTTCAAAATAATATCATTCCCGAACTTTGATCAATTTACTTATGGCGTACTTTCACGTACGAAAATATGGGGTGTAATAATATGATGTTTGGATAGAAAATATAAAGTTTGGGAAAAATCGAATTTAAGTTGCGTAAAAATTGACTAAGGATTTACCTTGTAACAGAGCTTATTGAGAAATACATTTTGTGTTCTATATGAGGTCTTTTGGGACATATTATATACCAAATTGAAGGTCTTGGAATGTATTTTCCAATGTTCTTAACCGTTCATTCTTACGACATTCGGATAAAAATATATAAGCGTCGGAATATGGGCCAATGAGAGGGTGCCAAGCTAGCATCTCTTTGACTTTTCAAAAGTTGATATATAGGTCTTAACTCGTCTCTCTCTTCATTTTTACATAGAACCCGACTAGAGAACACCATAAAACCTATCCTTGAGCTCTCTAATAGTGTTTCAAAGAATACTAATATCCCGGGTACGAAATCGAGAAGCGATAACATCAGAACGATCCCTACAACGTAAGTATCATTAGACCACCACTCTTTTTTTCTTTGTAGTTCGAGTTTTGTAAGGTACTTCATAGTTATGAAACGTCTAATTTTTGTATTTAAGTGCTTAAATATCAAGGAAGGTTGATAAATTGGTTTCCTAATATTTAGAACTCACAGGACGGTGATCGGAAGCTGTGAGTTTGATTTATTTCATTTTTAGTGGACTGTTTTGTAGTCCACTCATGTTGGCCTATTGTGCTGCAGATTTAGAGAGTTTGGAAGGATGAAGGGCGTGGAGAAATGCCACATGTGGTAGGGTAGTAGGCTGGTCGCCCGTCGTTACAACTTTAGGCTAATTGATAACTTATTGATTGGGTATGTTATGGTATATTTGGGGGTTTTGTTGTATTGAAGGTCCCTAATTGTTGTTGGGTTGTTTTTGAGTTGCTGATTGTATTATGTTTGTATCTCACCTATAGTAGGCTTGAGGGAGCAGTGAAATCAGGGGAAATGCTGTCCGTTTTATTTTAGAATCGAGTTATCATTTGAAATACGTGATATACCACTGCCATCTAAGTGTACACGTATTTCTTTGTTATAGGGTTGGTGCGCTAGTTGTCATAAGCTTGTTGTTGAGTTGCATTGACGACTTGAGGTATGTTAAAGCTATCCATTCTTTTCTTTTGGCATGATCCATATGATACAAACGAAACGTGCAAATGCTGAACTTTCATAAATGACTCTATTCATAGAAGTACTAGGGGTTCCTATGTTCTGGATTCCCATATGTCCTACCTTCATATTGTCTGTTCATGAATCTCATGACATTCCAAGAGATATTATTGACTTACTTCATTATGCATTGTATCCATTTATACATGTATACTGACCCATGATCAGATGGCGTTATATACGCGTATAATACATGTATATGGGTATGGGGAAAGGTTATGGTGTTATATACGCACCACCACCTGATCAGCTGGTATACGTTGATGATTTCGCCCACAGTGGTTGAGATGATATGATGGGATGCCCTCAGAGGCTTGATGATATTATGTATGCATATACCTATGCATGTTATGGAATTTATATGCACATGCATGACATTATAAATATTTTCATGATTCACAGAGCTATTCAGACTTACAAGTTGAATTCCTTACTCTATGTTTCTTTCGTGCCTTTTATATATTGGTTTTTATGACTTACATACTCGGTACATTATTCGTACCGACATCCCTATTTCCTGGAGGCTTGCGTTTCATGTCCGCAGGTGTAGGTAGACATGCTGACGGTCCCCCATCTTAGGATCCTAGAACAGCGAGAGTTGGTGTGCTCCATTTGATCCAGAGCTGCTATTGGGTTTTGGTACGATACTTTTGTATACATATAGCGGTATGACAGGGCCCAATCCTGTCCTTTATACAGTTTTACACTCTATTAGAGGTCTGTAGACAGTCATGTATAGTTGAAT
>AWOL01S0000580.1:96270-116221 GCA_000715115.1 Nicotiana otophora
ATATATATATATATAATATTATAGTTGAATAGTATGTGTCCTTGTATATATATATATATATAATATTATAGTTGAATAATATGTGTCCTTGTCGGCTCGCCCTACCATATTTCATATATATATATATATATATATATATGTATATGTCTTTTGGGCATGTTTTCCCACGAATGTTGTTCATATGAATCAGTAGTTTATTTCCATAAGTTATGCATGACCTATACATATTTCATGTTTATATCTAGCATGTTTTCCCACGTATGTTGTTCATATGAATCAGTAGTTTATTTCCATAAGTTATGTATGACATACACATATTTCATGTTTATATCTTAGACATATGCTAGTGGTGTTCGATAGGTAGAACTCGGGCACTCATCACGGAACATCGGTTTGGGTCGTGACAAAAGTGGTATCAGAGCGGTTCTATCCTAGGGTTGTCTACAGACCGTGTCTAGTAGTGTCTTGTTTATGAGTGTATTGTGCACCACACTTATAAATAGGAGGCTACAAGATATATAGGATGTTACCCTCCATTCGTATCTTAGATCGTGCGATATAAGAATTCATTTTCCTAACGATATGTTATGTTTTCAGCGATTCCCAAGATGGCTACAGCCGCCTAGAAAAGCAAGTCCATAGATGATGAGAATACAAGTCGAGCGCCACGAGTTACCAGGGCTCAGGGAGAGTCACATAGTGAGACTCCATCTCAGACTTAGCATACCCTACCCTATCCGAAGGAGATCCGAGGGGCACCAGCTCCTCAGCTAGATGCACCACGTTAGGAGATGAGAGATACTATCCAGTTATTGACTCGATTAGTGGCCGCACAGGCTCGACGCCAGGAGGTAGGTATTGGTCATACAGATAGGGCCATCAGTGCGAGGGTTCATGATTTCATTAATTTGGACCCTCTGATATTCACTGGAACAGATCCAAACGAGGACCCTCTGGTATTTATCGATAGGATGCAGAGGACTTTGAGGGTAATGAAGGTCACTGCGACCAAGTCAATTGAGCTAGCTTCCTATAGACTTCGAGATGTTGCAGTTAATTGGTACGAGTCTTGGGGGTTGTCCACAGGTAAGGATTCCCTTCCAGTAGTATGGCAGGAGTTTACATAGTCTTTTCTTCATCATTATTTTCTACCAGAGCTTAGACGGGCCAGAGTTGATAGGTTCTTGACTCTTCGATAGGGTAATATGAGTGTTCGGGAGTACAACCTTCATTTTGATTCTTTGGCTAGTTATACTCCCACTATTATAGCTAAGATGGAGGATCGGGTTCACCGGTTCGTGATGGGGTTGGAGCAGCACCTACTTAATGACTGTATGTCGATCTCACTTCATCCAGGCATTGATATTTCTCATATTCAGGCATATGCTCAGGGTGTAGAGAAGCGTAAGCAGAAGCAGAGGGCTGATCGTGAGCATGATAAGGTCCAAAGTTAGAGAGGAAGATTTTCAGGTCCTTCTAGTGAGTTTTTAGGTGGTCAGAGACAGCAGTACCGAGGTATCCGGCTCAGCCATCAGCTAGTCCACCCCCTCAATTTGTCGATAGGATATTTGATCGTTCCACCTATCCAGGGCCCAGTCAGAGTTTCGAGGCCTCTAGTTCTCAGTATAGGGGTGTGTCAAGTCAGATGAGGCCACCCTTGCCACGATGTGCTCAGTGTGGTAAGAAGCATGCCGGGAAGTACCTCGTGGAGTTGGGTGTTTGTTATACTTGTGGTTATCTAGGCCATATTTTGAGAGATTGTCTGACGAGAGGTGGTGCAGGTATAGTTCAGCCAGCAGGATCTGTAGCTGATTCGTCATCATTAGTACACCCCACAAGGCAAGGTTCATAGGCACCATCCGGTCATGGTGGAGGCAGAAGTGGAGCATCTAGCTCGAGCGATCCTCATAACCGAGTTTATGCATTAGCGGGTCAACAGGGTCAGGAGTCGTCACCTGATATTGTTATAGGTATATTTTTAGTCTCCTCATATGATGTATATGCACTGATTGATCCAGGTTCCACCCTATCGTATGTGATTTCGTTGGTTTCTAGAAAGTTTGGGATATAACCTGAGTTGATTAAACCTTTTGAGGTGTCTACACCTGTTGGGGATCCAGTGATAGCTAGACGGGTATATAAAGATTGTATAGCAGTAGTTCTTAGTCGTTCTACAGTAGCATACCTGATTGAGCTAGATATGGTAGAATTTGATGTTATAATGGGTATGGATTGGTTGGCTTCTTGTTATGCTAATGTTGATTGTAGATCAAAGATGGTTTGGTTCCAGTTTCCAGGGGAGCCAGTTCTAGAGTGGAAAGGTAATACTGCATCGCCGAGAGGTAGGTTTATTTCCTATCTCAAGGCAAGGAAGATGATCAGAAAGGGCTATATTTATCACTTAGTTTGGGTACTGGATGTGAAAGCAGAGTCACTGACCCTTCAATCTATCCCGGTGGTTAATGAGTTTCCCAATGTTTTTCCCGATGAGCTTCCAGGCCTTCCGCCAGAGAGGGAGATTGAGTTTGCTATTGACACTTTACCAGATACTCAGCCGATATCTATTCCTCCTTATACAATGGCACATGCAGAGCTGAGAGAATTTAAAGAACAACTGAGGGATTTTCTTGAAAAAGGCTTTATCAAACCCAGTACATAACCGTGGGGAGCACCTATGTTATTTGTGAAAAATAAAGATGGTTCCTTGCGGATGTGTATTGATTACAGACAGTTGAATAAGGTGACGATCAAGAATAAGTACCCGCTCCCGAGGATTGATGATTTATTTGATCGGTTACAGGGTGCCAGATGTTTCTCGAAGATAGACTTGAGGTCAGGGTACCATCAGGTAAGGGTTAGAGAGAAAAATATTTTGAAGACAACATTCAGGACCAGATACGTGCACTTTGAGTTTCGTGTTATGTCATTCGGTTTGACTAATGCCCCAGCAGTATTCATGGACTTAATGAACCGTGTGTTTAGACCCTTTCTAGATCTGTTCGTGATTGTATTTATAGATGATATTATGGTTTATTCTCGTTCAGAGGCTGAGCATGCAAATCATTTATGTACAGTACTCACAGTTCTACAAGAAAGGAAGTTGTACGCAAAATTCTCCAAAAGTGAATTCTGGTTGAATTCTGTAGCTTTCCTTAGACATATTATCTCAGGTGAGGGTATCCGATGACTTGGGTTTGGCAGGTTATTATAGGATATTTGTAGAGGGATTTTCTTCTCTTTCAGCACCATTGACAAAGTTGACTCAGAAGGCAACTCAGCTTCAGTGGACTGATGCTTGTGAGCGGAGTTTCCAGGCATTGAAGGCCAGATTGACTTCAGCACCATTTCTGACACTACCAGAGGGTACCGATGGTTATGCTATCTATTGTGATGCTTCAGGCATTGGATTGGTTGTGTACTAATGCAGCATGGTAATGTTGTAGCTTATGCTTCTAGACAACTAAGAAAGCACGAGAAGAATTACCCGACCCACGATTTAGAGTTAGCCGTGGTGATTCATGCACTAAAGATGTGGATAAACTATTTGTATGGCATTCATGTTGATATCTATACGGATCATAAGAGCCTTTAATATATCTTCAAGCAAAAGGAATTGAATTTCTGCCAAAGGAGATGGTTGGAGCTACTGAAAGACTATGACGTTGATATTTTATACCATCCGGGGAATGCGAATGTAGTAGTCGATGCCCTCAGCCGTACATCTATGGGTAAACTATCATATTTATAGCCAGAGAAGTGTGGGATAGCCCATGAGATTCATCATCTAGCTAGTCTTAGAGTTAGATTACTGGACTCAGGTGATACCGGAGTTACTATTCAGGACACGGCAACATCCTCTTTAGTAACTGAAGTAAAGGAACGCAATATGAGGATCATGTGCTAGCTCATTACAGAGATACATCCCCTCAAAAGGAGAATACACCATTTGAGATTATAGGAGATGGAGTTCTCAGATATCGAGGTTGATTATATGTTCCTAATGTGGAAGGATTCCACCAACAGGTTATGGGAGAAGCTCACTATTCTCGTTATTCAATTCATCCAGGAGCGATAAAAATGTATCATGACATCAGGGGAATATACTGGTGGGACAGAATGGAGAGGGATATAGCAGAGTTTGTTGCTCAGTGCCCTAATTGTCAGCAGGTTAAGATTGAGCATCAGAAACCCGGTGGATTATTACAGGCTATAGAGATTTCTACTTGGAAATAGGAAGTGATTAATATGGATTTCATCATAGGATTACCTCTTACCCAGCGTAAAGTTCGATTTTATATGGGTTATTGTTGATAGACTTACAAAATCAGCCCATTTTCTGCCTATCAGGACTACGTATTCAACAGAGGATTATGCAAGGCTTTACATTAAAGAGATAATACGACTTCATGGTGTCCCTATATCTATTATATCAGATAGAGGTGCTCAGTTTACAGCTAATTTTTGGAGGTCCTTCCAAAAAGGATTGGGGACTCAAGTAAGTCTTAGTACAACATTTTATCCCCAGACAGATGGTCAGGCAAAGCGTACTATTCAGACACTAGAGGATATGCTACGGGCTTGTGTGATGGACTTCAGGGGTAGCTAGGATGATCATCTTCCACTTATTGAGTTCGCATATAATAATAGCTATCATTCAAGCATCCAGATTGCTCCATATGAAGCACTTTATGGACAGAAGTGTAGGTCACCTATCAGATGGTTCAATGTTGGGGAAACTAAGTTAGTAGGACCAGAGTTGGTACAACAGGCAGTTGAGAAGATTAAGCTTATACAGGAAAGGTTATTAGTAGCTCAGAGTCGTCAGAAGTCCTATGCAGATAATCGACGACGAGACTTGGAGTTTTAGGTAGATGACTAGGTATTCCTAAGGTATCACTGATGAAAGGCGTTATGAGATTCGGTAAGAAAGGAAAGCTTAGCCCTCGGTACATTGGACCTTATAAGATCATACGCAGAGTTGGCCAGGTAGCATATGAGTTAGACTTGCCTTCTAACTTGGAATTAGTACATCCAATATTTCACGTGTCTATGCTCCGCAAGTGTATTAGAGATAATTCTAGAGTCATTCCAGTTGACGATGTTCAGGTCACAGAGCAGCTATCATATGAGGAAGCTCCCATTACTATACTAGATAGACAAGTTCGGAGATTGAGAACTAAGGACGTAGCTTCAGTTAAAGTACTTTGGAGGAACAAGAAAGTGGAGGAGATGACTTGGGAAGATGAAGAATACATGAAGTCTAGGTATCCTCACTTGTTTCCGCTTCCGAAGGAGGATCGGACTGAGACATCACAACCTTTAGGTACGTATATGGTACTTGATTCTTATGTTAGTTATTGTCATTGGTCATGTGAGGCCATTAGTGTTATTGATGATTGTGGCCTTATGTGGATTTGTGTTGTTTTGTTTTCTATCTGACAGGTTGGTAGTAGTACCGTTATAGAGGAGACTCTGCCAAATATTTCTATAGATCTCTAGGAGTTTAACATTCGAGGACGAATATTTCTAAGGGGGAAGATTGTTACACCCTATGCGTCCCAAGGTAACGTATAATGAATATGAGACTTTATAATCATGATTTAAATGCATTTAAAGTCATAATATGACTATATATGATGTTTGAATAGAAAATATAAAGTGTGGGAAAAATCGAATTTAAGTTGCGAAAGAACTGACTAAGGATTTGCCTTGTAATAGAGCTTCTTGAGAAATATATTTTGTGTGATATACGAGGTCATTTTAGGACATATTATATACAAAATTGAAGGTCTTGGAATGTAGTTTCTAACTCTCTTAACCGTTTGTTCATACGACATTCGGATAAAAAGATATAAGCATCGGAATATGGGCCAATGAGAGGGTGCCAAGCTAGCACCTCTTTGACTTTTCAAAAGTTGATATAAAAGTCTTAACTCATATCTCTCTTCATTTTTACATAGAACCCGACCATAGAACACTATAAAACCTATCCTTGAGCTCTCTAATAGTGTTTCAAAGAATACTAACATCCTGGCTACGAAATCAAGAAGCGCTAACATCAGAACAATCCCTACGACGTAAGTATCATTAGACCGCCTCTCGTTTTTCTTTGTAGTTCGAGTTTTGTAAGGTACTTCATAGTTAAGAAACATCTAATTTTTGTATTTAAGTGTTTAAATATCAAGAAAGGTTGATAAATTGGTTTCCTAATATGTAGAACTCACGGGGCGGTGATAGGAAATCGTGATCGATTTATTTCACTTTTAGTGGACTATTTTGTAGTCCACTCGTGTTGGCCTATTGTGCTGCTGATTTATGGAGTTTGGAAGGATGAATGGCGTGGAGAAATGCCACATGTGGTAGGGTAGTAGGTTGGTCGCTCGTCGTTGCAATTTTAGGCTAATTGATAACTTATTGATTGGGTATGTTATGGTATATTTGGGGGTTTTGTTGTATTGAAGGTCCCGAATTGTAGTTGGGTTATTTTTGAGTTGCTGATTGTATTGAGTTTGTATCTCGTCTATAGTAGGCTTGAGGGAGCAGTGAAATCAGTGGAAATGCTGCCCGTTTTATTTTAGAATCGAGTTATCATTTGAAATACGTGATAAACCACCGCCATCTAAGTTGTACACGCATTTCTTTGTTATAGGGTTGGCGCGCTAGTTGTCATAAGCTTGTTGTTTAGTTGCATTGACGACTTGAGGTATGTTAAGGCTATCCATTCTTTCCTTTTGGCATGATCCATATGATACAAACCAAAACGTGCAAACGCTGATGTAAGGACACGTAAAATATTTTCCAAGAACTCAAGGTTTGTGGTGCCGAGGTAGGCTAATGTGTAAGGTCCCTTGAATTCCTATTGCTAACTCGATTGATTTCGAGCTTAGGAATATAATTTAATTTAGACCCGAACCACATGAGAATTACTGGAGTGAATAAAGTTATTTGGATACTTGGGGATGATTATTCTATTAATCTTTGAGTGTTGTAATAATGGGGAACCCTTGGATGTTAATTTCAAAGCAATAAGACTAAATAAAATATAGTGAGCTATCTCCCCATAGCGCAGCTCAGGAGGGAAGCATAAAATTTTGGCAAACTAGTGAGCTAAAGCCTTATAGCACAGGGATAACACGAGTGGAAAAATACTGCACCTGATTTTAGCAAACCAGTGAGCTAAAGCCTTATAGCACAGGGATAGCACCAGTGAAAAAATACTGTACCTGGGCCTATTAATACATGAGCGGGAAGAGAGAAGAATAAAAGGATTTCAAGACTAGTTATTTTTCTCTCCATCATCCACCCGGCCAACGCTTCCAATGTACACCTAAGGTGAGTTTTTAGGTGTGTTTTTATGATGATTTAACTTCTCAATCACAAGTTACAACAAGGTTTTGATTGGATTCCGTAGGATTTCCTCAAAATCACAAGAACACCCCAAAAGTTGACTTTCAAGAGTTGATCTACAAGATTTAATCTTTCACCCTTAAACCTACATGCATGGATTGTTAGTGAGTAAATGAGCAAGGAATAAGTACTAGAACTTATGAGATGGTGATTGGAAGCCATAAATACTTAGACTAGATTATTGGGTGTTGTAGAGATTTTGTAATGAGCTAATTAGTGAAATTTGGTGGATGTGAGTTCATTGATGATTATAGTGGTGCTAAAGAAGGTAGTTAGTAATCAAAGGATATTGTATTATATCTTGTTGTTGGGAAGGAGGGATTGTTGGATGAAGAAACACCATTACTAGAGGTAGTTGAATGTTATGCACTCTAGGTGTTTGATAAAATGTCAAAACGACCAAAAAACTTGGAAATCTTTACTAATATTGGTCCAATTGAATTATGTTGATGTAGATTGGAGTTGTAAGAATTGTGGGTGTTTTTAGTAGCACTAAAGAGCTCCATCAAGTTATGTTGGCTAAACTTTCTCTCTTAGAATTGAAATGTTATGTGTTTTTAGTATGGGCTGCATATTAAAATGTTATGGCTTTGAGTCGTGTTTCAAATGAAAGCTAGTATGCCACATTATGTGAGAAAAACTCGATATGTTTAAGGCTCTAAATTGCCCATATGTGTACCTAAAGTATTGATTGAAAATGTCTTGTTGTTAATAATCTATAAAGATGCTTGAAAATAAAATAAGTGAATTGGGAATATAGAGTGTGGCTACCGTGCCAAGCATTTAATTTATAATTGTGGCTAGTGGTGCCAATGAAATGAGAGGGTGTGATAAAGATTATGAAATGAGCCTCGACACAACTGTTTAAAAATGATTTCGAAAATAGAATTGCCTAAAAGCTTTTGTACGCAATCCATGCCCATAAGTGACTTTTTTAACTAATGATTTACTTTATAAATATATCTAGTGTGATTCGAGTTCTATATACTCATGTGTTAAAATTGCACATTGTCATTTCCAGGGAAGAGCATTGCAAGAGTAAATGGTGTATTGATTGTTTATGATTTTTCATGTGTATTTCTATTGTTGGTTGGTATGCCTCATTCTTTGGGAAGAAACCATTTATGTTTGAAGTTCCCATTTCAAATGGATTTGAAGTATATGATTTCTGAAATTTTTTATATGTTGATATTTGATGGTGACCTTTGAAATTGAAAGGGGTGAAAGTGTGGAATATGAAATACGGCCATCGTGCCAAGAATAAAGAATCTGGTGAATGGCCAAATGAGCCAAGGAAATATTGTCGTTATGAATGACTGGAAATACTAATGAGAATTTATACAAGGTGAAATATGTTGAGGTGAGTACAATTGTATTTATTTTAGCTCTTTGTGCAAATAAAATCAAAAAAAATATTTTTGGGAGCATCATTAGCAAAGCCGAGGAAGGATGGGCCATAAGGCCCACACCTGAAACTACACGTGCCGGTGTAGGGGTGGATTGGGATTATTCCCCTTATTTGGGATGAAATTGGAACCTTTGGGAAAATTTGATATTATTCCCCTTAACTGGGATAAAACTGGAACCTTTGTGGATTGGAAAAGTCAACCCACACGGCATATGTGGGAAGGCGGCCTAACTGATCGAGTGGAGATTAGGCGTCATATTGTGCTTATGGTGGTACTACTCTTGGTAACAACTTTCTTTCGCATCACCTGTCAAACAACATTGCCCGTGGGGAGATGGCCTAGCCGATCTGGCGTGATCGGACTCCGTGCTAACAAAGACGGTGGTATATCGATGCTAATGATCTCCCAGCCAAAAATTGTATATGAAGTTCGTATTTTGAAAATTATTATGTTTAACTGGACATTTGGATATTGTTGATTGTGACTTGCTGTTTCTATATGTTGCCTTTTCTTATATGGGCTTTCTATTTTGAAAGAAGACTTTTAGCTATACATACTAGTGCTATTCTACAGTACTAACGTCCCTTTTGCCGGGGACGCTGCATCTTTAAGGGATGTAGGTGGTTCTACATCAGGCGACATTGATCAGTGATAGCAGTACACTCTTTTCAGTTGATTTGGTGAGCCCCACTTCATTTCGGGGTCATGTATCTTTTGTTTCTCATGTACTGTGTTTTGAGGTATAGCCGGGGTCTTGTTGCCGGCATTTCCATATTACTCTTCTATTGTACTTAGAGGCTTCGTAGATAGGTTGTGGGCTGTGGTTGATGTTGGGAATTGAACTAGAACTATTGATATTTGGAAATCATATTTTTCATTAATTCTATAAACTCCTAATATTTTGAAAATTATGAATGAAGCTGCTAATGGGAATGAAAAGAAAGTTGTTAATAAAATCTTTTCAGTGTTTGATTAATGGAGTACATCTCCTCTTTATTCATGGATGAGTTTGGGTAGAATGAAATCTAACAGGCTTGCTCGACCGAGTTCTCTCAGTTGAGCGCCGGTCATGCTCCCCGAGTTTGGGGCGTGACAAACTTGGTATTAGAGCCTAAGGTATTAAAGTATCCTAGGATGTCTCGGAGCCGTGTCTAGTAGAGTCCTTCTTATCGGTGTATTGTCGACCACATCTATAATGAGGAGGCTACATGGACATTTAGTAATGTCACACTTCTTGGATACTCCATATCGTGCGATAGAGTTCAAGATAGGAAGTTAATTTCCTCGCCATGTCTCATTTTCCAGATGAGTAATCCACGAGTTCGAAGAAGCGAGGAGGGAATGACCGCGCCATTGAATCTGGGGGAGATTACACAAGAGTTCGTTGGGAGAATGCGTCGAGCCGTGGAGGGATTGGAAGAAGTTGTTGCTAAGGGAAGTGTCGTTGTTCCTACCAATATCACCGCATCACCGGATCATGTGGTAAGAGAATCTAAGAAACGAAAGAGGGTTGTTGGTGCTAATGAACTAGGTTGTGTGATTTGCGGCAAGCGCCACTTGGGAACATGTTGGATGACCCTTGAAATATGTTATGGCTGTGGAAAGAGGGGGCACAAGAAGAACAAATGCCCTAGGTTAGGTACACTATCCCGGTCTGCCCGATGTGCGAGAAGGAACATTTGGCGTCGTGTGGTGAGTATGCTCAACAGCATGTTAGGGGTGGCAGGTTTGGGAAATTCCAAAGGCCCGCATAGCAATCCGGTGCTGGAATTGTTACTCCCGCATTGAAAGATTGGAGGAAGGATAAGGGGGATGCTTATAATATATGCAAAAAGGGTAAATATCAGGTCAGTGGGACGAATTAGTTTAGCGGACCTCATCCCCGTTGTGTGAAGTGTGGGAGATGTCATCCAGGAGTATGTCACTATGGTACCTATGTATGTTACAAGTGTGGTATGAGGGGTCACATTCAGAGAGATTGTCATTCGTCTCGCCAGAGCATGTGCGGGGGAGCGACACAACCATCCAGTTCCATATCTACTACATCCATAACGCCTCCCCAGTTAGAGGCACAATACCGCCCGCAGGGCGTGGAAAATCTAGGGGTGGTATTCAGAGCTTGGGAGGGCCCAACAGGTTTTATGCTATGAGGAGGCGTCAAATGTTTGAGGCTTCTCCAGATGTGGCTACATGTATATTGTCTGTCCAATCTCATGATGTGTATGCTCTTATTGATTCCGGTTTCACTTTGTCATATGTCACTCCTTATGTTACTATGGAAGTTGGGATAGAATCGGAACAACTTTATGAGTCGTTCTCTGTATCTACTCTTTGAACGAGACGCAATATTCGTGAAGCCTCTTTATCACAATTTCTTATATTTACAGCCTCCTGAGAAATTGAGTTCTATAGTGAGCTCCTTGAATTGGGTTATAACCCTAGGCTAATACTTCCCACTTTCTTTCCTAAATTCTCAACAAGAGACTATACCTGATGAACTTCTGACGGAACCTTTTGATTTAAATAGATAACATCTGCTCACTTGTGCTTATGCATACACTGTCACAAAGTTTGTGTCACGACCCAAATTCTAACCTGTCGTGATAACGCCTATCTCGAAACTAGGCAAGCCAAAAATCTCAGTAAAACCACAATTTCTTTTAAGCTTGAAACTATAATATTTAAATAAAATCCACAAATCCTACAAATACCGATACAACCACTCCCAAAACCTGGTGTCACTAAGTACATGAGCATCTAATATGATTACAACTCTGACACGGTCCATAATAGTCTGAGACCAAATACAGTAACGAAGGAGATAGGGAAGGAGAGGCAAGGTCTGCAAAACACGGCAGCTACCTCAGAATCTCCATAAAATCAGTTGTGCGAAAGAATCAACACCCGCTATGTCCAGAAACACCTGGATCTGCACACGAAGTGCAGGGTGTAGTATGAGTACAACCAACTGAGCAAGTAACAATAATAAATAAAGAACTGAAGATAGTGACGAGCTACACAGTTATAGTTCACTTTCAGTAACTCCAACAAAGAATAGACATGCTTTCAAATATGGTAGTTTAAGTCAAATCAATTTTAGATAGTTCCAATTCATGTAATCCGGATATAAATCCTTCAGAGATTTCACAACAATGACAGATAGAAACCAAGTGCAACAACAAATGCAACGCAAGTACAGCCTCTCAGGGCAACAATTACTCAACTCGTCACAACAGCTCAACCACTCAGCTCTCAGCCCTCAACACTCACACTCAATGGGTAACTGCGCTCACTGGGGGTGTACAGACTCCGGTGGGGCTCCTACAGCCCAAGCGCTATAATCTACATGGCCAACTCATGTGCTGTACGAACAACTCACGTGCCATAGTATCGATATCTGGATCCGCACGGCCAACTCACGTGTTGCACGGACAACTCACGTGCTATAGTATCAATATCTAGATCTGCACGGCCAACTCACGTGCTGCAAGGACAACTCACGTGCTATAGTATCAATAACTCACAATCAGGCCCTCGGCCTCACTCAGTCATAAATCTCTCTAGTCTCTAGGGCTCTCAATAATCATGAAATCTGCCTAAACAACAATGATATGATACATCAATAATGAACAATAGAGACTGAGATAAAATAAACAAGTAAACTGTGACTGAGTACCAAACAACAATTTAACAGATAATTCAACATGTACACGACCTTTGTGGGTCCCAGCAGTATCAACATATAGCCTAAACATGGTTTCTAACATGTCTTATAGTCAAATTTCCATAACACATAGAGAGCATATAGCTAACAACAAGTTATTCAACTTTACAGTTTCACGGGACTGACCAAGTCACAATCCCCTCGGTGCACGCCCGAGTTCCTTACTCCATGTTTCTTTCATGCCTTTTATATATTAGTTTTTATGCCTTAAATACTCGGTACATTATTAGTTCTAACGCCCTTATTGCCTGGCCAGGCCTGCATTTCATACCCGCAGGTGTAGGAAGACAGGCTGACGATCCCCCCTTCTTAGGATCCTAGCTCAGCGAGAGTTGGTGTGCTCCATTTGATCCAGAGCTGCTATTGGGTTTTGGTACGATACTTTTGTATACATATAAGTGTATGGCGGGGACCAGTCCCGTCCTTTATATAGTTTTACACTCTACTAGAGGTCTGTAGACAGTCACGTATAGTTGAATAGTATGTGGCCTTATCGGCTCGCCCTACCGTATTCCATATATATATATATATATGTATATATGTCTTTTTGGCATGTTTTCCTACGCATGTTGTTCATATGAATCAGTAGCCTATTTCCAGACGTTATGCATGACCTACACTTATTTCATATTTATATCTTAGACAAATGCTTAGGGGTGTTCGATAGGTAGAACTCGGACACTCGTCACGGCCCATCAGTTTGGGTCGTGACATTTCGACATTCTAAGGAAGCATAATATGAAGCTTAATCCCGAGAAATATGCGTTCGAGGTCAGCTCTGGTATGTTTCTGGTATTTCTAGTATCACAAAGGGAGGTTTAAGTAAACCCTAATAAGATCAAGGCCATAGAGGATATCCCGTACCAACTGACAAGCGTGAAAGAAGTCCAAAGGTTTACAGGGAGATTGACAACTTTGAACAGATTCATTTCCCGATCGTCAAAAAAGTGTCATCGTTTCTTCACACTACTCAAAAAGAAAAATAATTTCGAATGGACACCGGTGTGCCAGTAGGCTTTGATGGATTTAAAGAAGTACTTTTCAAGCCCTCCATTTCTTTCAAAACTAAAAGATGGGGAAACGTTGCTGGTTTACCTCGCTGTCTCGGAAGTTGCAGTAAGTGAGGTTTTAGTCCGAGAAGATGAAGGTACACAATCTCCCATTTATTATGTTAGTAAAGTTTTAACGGGGACAAAAACTTGTTACCCACATTTGGAAAAACTGGCCTTAGCTCTCGTAGTCGCTGCTCGAAAGTTGAGGTCGTATTTCCAATGCCACCGATAGCCGTGGTGTCTACTTTTCCTTTGCGGAGCATCCTCTATAAACTCGAGATCTCGAGCAGATTGGCCAAATGGGCCATCGAAATGAGTGAGTTCGACATAGAATATAAGTCGAGGACTGCAATTGAATCGCAAGTCTTGGGTAACTCCGTGGCCGATTTTAATTCAAGATTATTGCCTCAGGCAACCAAGGAAGCAATGATGATGTCGGAATCGACATCAGGGGTTTGGACCTTATTTACGGATGGATCTTCCAACGTGAAAGGGTTCGGGCTCGGTATAGTCTTAATCACGCCTTTGGGGGAAACCCTGAGGCAAGCCATCAGAACGGTCTATTTAACTAACAATGAAGCAGAATATAAAGCTTTGATTGCAGGACTCGAGTTGCCCCGAGTACTTGACTCTGAGGTCATCGAAATCAAATGCGACTCACAGCTGGTGGTAAATCAGGTCTACGGGATCTTCTAGACCAAAGAGGAGCGCATGCAACAATACGTGGTAAAGGTTCAAGTTCTGCTGGCGCGATTCCGAGAGTGGTTAATTACTTATATCCCAAGGGAATAAAACGCAGAAGCAGACGCATTGGTAAACCTAGGATTATCAACAAAAACAAAGGGATCGGAATCTGGGTCGATAGTACAACTGATGAGCTCAGTCCTGGATACAGATGGTTACTACGAGGTAAATTCAACTAGTCTGGTCTGGGACTATAGGAATGAAATTATCAATTATCTCGAACATGGGAAGCTACCTGAAGACCCCAAAATGTCTCGGGCACTGCGCGCCAAAGCAGCGTGATATAGCTTCAAGAGAGGCCAATTGTATAGAAAAACTTTTCAAGGCCCGTTGGCCCCATGCTTAAGAGCGTTCAAATCTAACTATGTCATGAGAAAGTTTCACGAAGGGATATGCGGCAACCACTCGGGCGCATATTCCTTGGTGTTGAAATTGNAATAGTATGTGGCCTGTAGTTTATTTCCAGAAGTTATGCATGACCTACACTTATTTCATGTTTATATATTAGACATATTCTAGGGGTGTTCGATAGGTAGAACTCGGGCACTCATCACGGCCCATCGGTTTGGGTCATGACAATTTCAAATTGCAGCTGCAGCAATGAATCTGCGGTCCACACAATTATTAGTGCGACAGCAGATTTGAAGTGCGGTCTGCAGTTTTATCATCGCGGCTGCACATCAGACTCACCAAAATGTCAACTCTCTAAAGACAGAGATTGGATTGTTTTGCGGCCGCACTCACTTTTATGCGGCCGTGATTGGATTTATGCGGTCCGCACAATTTCAAGTGCGGCCGCAGAACAACCTTGACTAATGACCCTTAATCTCAACATTTGCGGACCGCACAATTTCTTGTGTGGCCGCAGATTTCAAAATAATTACGAGCAGACTGTCTAGGGTTTTCAATAGTTTTTGCACAAAATCGATATGGTATTAACAATTAAGCATGAAAATCAATTCACCCATTCCCTATGATTGTAAAATTGAAATCTATTAACAAATGGACTAAAGCTACCTAACAAATTGTAAAATTAAACTAAAAATTGAAAACTTCTATGAGTAATTGAAGCATACCAAATGATTGAACAAGCGATTTCAATATTTTAGCATTTTGAGTGCTTAGAGAGGGGTAAAATGTACAGTAGCCCCTAAGGTTACTATTTATACTTGACGATCAGATAGCAGGGACACGGGATGAGTGTGGCCGCAGAATTCCTTCTGCGGTCCGCACTCTGTTACCTGGGGCTCAAATGCCCTTGATGATCTACGGTCCACAGAATTTGTGGTGCGACCGTAGATCTTTTATGCGGACCGCATATTTTGATGTGCGGCCGCACTTTGGCCATTTCTCTGACATATCACACTTCATAGAGTTTCCATTTTCCATTTCCAATTTGTGCGGTCCGCACTGTAATTATGCGGCCACAACTCCCTTCTACTGTAGCACTCACAATTGTGCGGTCCGCATAATACACATGTGGTCCGCACTTTTTCCATATTTAGCAAATTGTCTGAGCACAGTTCCTCTAAAGCACACTCATTCCTGCAACACACTTCAAATCTAGTTATCACAAAAATAACTCCTATATACAAAAGAGGAAAAGAAGAAAGAAAAAAAAAGAAACATGGGTTTCCTCCCAAGAAGCGCCTGATTTAACGTCGCGACACGACGCAGATTACCATCACTTCAAATGAATAACTGCCACCACGTGGCCATCATCAACCTTTCCCAAATAATGCTTCACCTGCTGACCATTGACTCGGAATACCTCATCATTTTTGTTCTTCAAGCCCAATGCACCAAAAGGTGTCATACCCATAATTTCAAAGGGACCACTCCATTTAGATTTCAGCTTCCCGGGAAACATCTTCAATCGTGAGTTAAACAACAAAACAAGATCACCCACCTTGAATTCCTTGTTTCGGATGTATTTATCATGAAGGTACTTCATCTTCTCTTTGTACAAGGACGAACTTGCATAAGCATGGTACCAGAACTCATCCAATTCATTCAAATGTGCAACCCGTAAGTTAGCGGCTGCATCCCAATCAAGATTCAATTTCTTTAAAGCCCACATGGTTTTGTGCTCACGTTCCACCAGAAGATGACAAGCTTTGCGAAACACTAACCGGTATGGAGACATCCCGATAAGAGTTTTGAATGCAGTCCGATAAGCCCATAGTGCATCATCAAGCTTCATTGACCAATTCGTTCGGTTAGCATTCAATGGTTTGGACAAGATACTCTTTATCTCCCGGTTAGAGACTTCCACTTGACCACTAGCTTGTGGATGATAGGGATTCATAAATTTATGAGTGAAACCATACTTGCTAGGCAAAGTGTCAAAAACCTTGTTGTAAAAATGCGACCCTCCATCGCTTGTCATAGCCAGCGGAGTACCAAATCTTGTAAAAATATTCTTCTTCAAGAATGCCACCACACTCCTCACTTCATTGTTGGGTAGAGCAATGGCCTCAACCCATTTAGACACATAATCAACCGCGACCAAGATGTAGGTGTTTCCACAAGAACTCACAAAAGGACCCATGAAGTCAATACGTCACACATCAAAGATATCAATCTCCAAAATGATAGTGAGAGGCATTTCATTCTTCTTCGATATTCCACCGGCCTGTTGGCATTCATCACATCTTTTCACCATATCACTTGCATCTTTGTAGATGGTCGACCAATAGAAACCGCAACTTAGCACTTTGGCCGCCGTTCTTGCTCTGCCATGGTGACAACCATAAGGCGAAGAATGGAAAGCCTCAAGAATAATATTTTGCTCTTCATCTGGTACACATCTTATAATTACCCCATTCGTGCAAATCCGGAAGAGGTAAGGCTCGTCCCAATAATAATCTTAACAATCCCGTTTGAGCTTCTTCCTTTGATTTGAAGAGAACTCATCCGGGATGATTCCACACACAAGGAAGTTTGCTAGATCGGAGAACCATGGCACCTCCTTCATTGAAATAGCCAAGAGTTGCTCGTCGGGGTAGGATTCATTGATTTCAAGGCCATCTTGCGGCCTCCCCTCCTCCTCCAAACGAGACAAATGGTCTGCCACTTGATTTTCACTCCCTCTTCGATCTTGGATGTCAATATCAAACTCTCACAAAAATAGCACCCATCTAATCAACCTAGCTTTTGAATATTTCTTGCTTATAATATAGCGAAGTGCCTCATGATCCGTATGAACAATAACCTTTGCACCCATCAAGTATGGGCAGAATTTCTCAATTGCAAACACAATGGCAAGGAGATCTTTTTCAGTAACGGTGTAATTAACTTGGACATCATTCATGGTATTACTAGCATAGTAGACTGGATGAACAATCTTGTCGATACGTTTTCCCAAAGACGCCCCGATTGCTACATCACTAGCATCGCACATGAGCTCAAAAGGAATACTCCAATTAAGAGTGGTGATAATGAGAGTTGTTGTCAACTTGAACTTTAGTAATTCAAAAGCTCTCATGCAATCATCATTGAAGTGAAGCTTAGCATCTTTCTCTAAGAGCTTGCACAATGGGTTTACCCCTTTTAGAAAAATCCTTTATGAAGTGCTGGTAGAACCCCGCGTGACCCAAGAAACTTCTCACGCCTTTCACTGAAGTTGGAGGTGAAAGTTTAGAAATCACCTCTATCTTTTCCTTGTTGACCTCTATGCCATTCTTTGAAATTTTGTGGCCCAGGACAATTCCTTCCTCGGACATGAAATGTCATTTCTCCCAATTTAGCACCAAGTTCGTTTCTTCACACCTTGCCAATACTTTATTCAAATTTGCCAAGCAATCATCAAAGGAATCCCCGACTACCACGAAATCATCCATGAAGACTTCAAGGTAGTCTTCTACCATATCCATAAAGATCGCCATCATACACCGTTGAAAAGTCATCGGTGCATTGCATAAGCCAAATAACATCTGCTTGAAAGCGAAAGTGCCATAGGGACAAGTGAAAGTTGTTTTCTCTTGATCTTCCGGGGCTATAATTATTTGGTTTAGCCTAAATATCCGTCTAGAAAGAAATAGAAAGCACGGCCGGCCAACCTATCAAGCATTTGGTCAAGGAAGGGGAGTGGAAAATGGTCTTTCCTTGTGACTTTGTTTAGCTTCCGATAGTCCATACACACTCTTCACCCGGTCACCGTTCTTGTGGGAATCAACTCGTTCTTGTCATTGGTGACCACTGTTATGCCCTTATTCTTCGGGACACATTGCACCGGTGAAGTCCACAAATAGTCAGAAATAGGGTCGACTACCCCGGCATTCAACCATTTGATAATCTCCTTTTTGACCACGTATTGCATGGCTTCATCGAGTCTCCTTTGATGTTCAATGAAAGGTTTGGCATCTTCCTCCAAGTTAATCTTGTGCATGCAAAATGCGGTGATTATTCCCCGAATATCTGCCAAAGTACACCCAATAGCTTTCTTCCTCTTGTAGAGCACTGCCAATGTAGAGTCAACCTGCACGTTAGTCAAACAATAGGAAAGAACTGGTAAAGTAGAACAAGGGCCAAGGAATTCATACCTGAGATGTGGAGGCAATAGATTCAACTCCAAGATCGGAGGGTCTTCAATTAAAGGCTTTGTAGGAGGAGTTTTCCTATTCTCAAGATCCAAGGAAAGTTTCCGAGGTGCATAGTTGTACGACCCCATTCCTTGTAACACATTCCATGAAGCCATCCATCTCGTCATCATCAAAATTGAGCAAAACGGTCTCCAACATATCACCCACATTAATCGTGGCACTTGTATCATCAATAATCACATCGATCACCAAGTCCATGAATGAACACACTTCATTGCTATTCGGTTGCCTCATAGATTTGCACACGTGGAACACCACATTTTCATCACCCACCCGAAAAGTGAGTTCTCCGGCTTCCACATCAACAAGAGCCTTCCCCGTAGCAAGAAAAGGTCTTCCAAGAATAATCGGCACCTCATAGTTCACTTCGCAATAAAGAATAACAAAATCCGCCGGGAGAATGAACTTATCGACACGAGCCAATACATCTTCAATCACCCCCAACAGTCTCCTCATTGTACGATCAGCCATTTGTAATCTCATAGATATGGGCCTTGGTTGCCCAATTCCCAAGGTCTTGAAAACCAAATAGGGCATCAAATTGATACTCGTCCCAAGATCGCAAAGAGCTTTGGAAAACTCGTCACTTTCAATGGTGCAAAGGATTGTGAAAGAACTGGGATCTTCCAACTTAGGAGCCATCGAATGCACAATTGCACTCACTTGGTGACTGACTTTGATAGTTTCAAAATTCATCGACCGTTTCTTTGTCACCAAGTCCTTCATAAACTTTGTGTATCCATGCATTTGCTCCAAGGCTTCAACTAAGCACATTTATCGAGAGACTCTTCATCATATCAATGAACCTTTTGAATTGATTATAGCCATTTTTCTTGGCGAGCCTTTGAGGATATGGAGGAGGTGGCTTAGGAAATGGTGCTTTATCCTTTTGCACTATCGGTTCCGGTATGTCAATCACATGCTCCCTAGACGGGTTCACTTCCTCTTGAGTCTCTTCCACCGTGTCATCAATATCAATCCGCACTTTATCATTTTCTTGCACTACATTGG
>AWOL01S0000581.1:9590-26639 GCA_000715115.1 Nicotiana otophora
AACCAACAATAGAAACACACATGAAAAATCATAAACAGTCAATACACCATTTACTCTTGCAATACTCTCCCCCAAAAATAATAATGTACAATTTCAACACATGAGTATATAGAACTCGAATCACATTGGATTTATTTATAAATCAAAGCATTAGTTAAAGCAGCCACTAATGGGCATGAATTTAGTACAAAAGCTTTTAGACAATTCTATCTTTCATTGAAACACGACTCAAAGTCATAACCTTTTAATACGTAACCCACACTTTGAAACTTACAGAAACATTATGGGATTCAATTCCAAGAGAAAAAGTTTAGCCAACATACCTCAATCGCGCTTCTTTAGACTCTAAAATTATCCAGAATCCTTAGCAACCTCAATCTATTTTAGCAATATATGAATTGAACCCAAAATTAGGAAAACGTTCATGGTTCTAGTTCACTTTTTATTTTTCCCACGCTCTTTAACACATGCATGCAAGATGAACCACCCTCATACCCATGAAGTATCACACTAATACCCCATTATAGCTATGTTTGAAATTAAGAGCTGGGGTGATGAAGCCTTACCTTTTAGGGTGAAGAAATTTGGTGCTCTTCTTGAATATTTCCAAGGCTTTGAGTGATGGTTGAAGATCAATTGATGAAAATTAGCCCTCCCTCTAGAACCGTCTCTCACACTAGAAATATCATAAATGAGCTTCAAAATAGTCTAAAGGGGTGTTTTAACGGAATGGGGGTCGGGTTTTAAATTAAGAAAATAGGTGCCCCGACACAGGTCTGCGGTCGCATATGCGACCGCATAATGGTTATGCGGTCCGCAAAGTAACCGCAGAAATGGCCCTCAGGGGCCTGCACTTTTGTCCCAGGTATGCAACAAGTATGCGGTCCGCATACTTATTCTGCGGTTACATAATGCACCGCAGAACTCCCTCCGCAAAAACCCAAGAGGGATTATGCGACCGATATACGGTCCGCATATCAATTATGCGGTCGCATAATCGACCGCAAAACGGACCTCAAGTTGGCCAAACTTACTGCTTCACTCCGCGGCCATTATGCGGTCCGCAGAGTGATTATGCGGCCGCATAATGGGCCGCATCAACGTACTTTTCCGCCAAAAATTTTCCTTTACTTTCCGGTGCATTGTTCAACCCAAAAAGCCCGAACATACCATCCTCAAACACGTAAGCCTACTCTGGCACCACGAAACCTTGAATTCACTTGCGAAAATTATGGGGCTTTACACTGAAATACTTCAAAACATTTCGGGGTGTTACAATTAAGAATTGTCTCAAATTACTTAAAATACTACTCACTTTTAATACTCTTTGTACACCTTACTATTATAGTCATGTGGTACCTTGTATGGTACTAGTCCATAAATACAGTGTATTAGAGTTTGGACCGTATTTTATCCCCAAATTGCCAAACTTCGACGGAACTCATTTTCTTCGATTTGCTTACCCTCTCACCTTCTCGAATTAACTTATCACTTGTTTGAAATAACATAATACTTATAATCCCAAAATACTCTCATTCCCGAACTTACGTGATTAGCTTAGGATGAAACTTTAACGTACGAAAATATAAAATGTAATATCTCATTTCAGAGCTTATATCAATTTAATTATGGCATACTTCCACGTACGAAAATATGGGGTGTAACATCATTCCCCCCTTTGGAACATTCGTCCTCGAATGTTGACTGCTGCACTTATCATTTTTATGACTTATGCCTTCTGAATACTTTAGTATTCTCCTTGCCATCTAGGCAACTGTTCTGTGAATAATTACAAAGGCCAGGACATTCCCCCATTTAGGCCTCTTTCTCACACCATGACTTATGGTCGGAATCCTTCCAATCTCGTAACTGTTGTTACCTTTTATCATGCAGCATGTACGACTTTGACCTTGTAAGTGCGCCTATGAGACTCTTCTCTCCTTTTTCCTCCAACTTTTGTCCAATCTCTAAGCCTCACTTGGTAAACATATACAGAGCTTGGAAAGATGTCCCTCTGGGCATCTATGGGTATACCGAAGTTCTTCGTTCGGTACTTTGTTGAATTCACGAATATTGCTATACCTTATTTTGTTTATCCATCCGTATGACTTTACTGCACCTAGGTAGGTCATACTATACCATAACTCTTACCTCGATTTATCCTTACTGAGGTCTGCTACCAAACTCCTGGTTACTTTCGTTGCTTATCCCATATGTATAAATCCAAGTCCTTTAATGCTCCCTCATTATTGTTCATCTTAAGAATGACGGCCTAATCTCATCTCATACTTTGTGACTTTTGTCCATCCAATGTTGATTCACCTTATGTGGGTAAATTAATCCTGTACAATTCATGAATTCCTTTCCTCAAATCATTACTCAATCGAAGGCCCAAATGTCATCCTTTATCTACCACAATTACACCCTTATTCTACTATCAGGGCAGCATTCCATCTCTTTTAAATGCTACTTATGATAAGTAGCTCCTTTGAGTTCATTCAGGCTATACTGAGCTTTCTTTAACTTCGAGAAATCACGGGCTTAATCCTGAGAACTTATCCGTTTCTCGTCACCTTCTCACTCGCCATTTCTTATCCTTACTCATGTCTTCCTAAACCTTGTCGCTTTACCATACTTTAGCTTACGACCTACACATATCCATTTATATTGCTCACAACCTTCCTTCAACTTGATTGCACTATAGATTTCCTTATGTTATTCTGGAACATCAAACGAGACATCACATCGTCTCTAACACTTCTTTACTTTCTTAACTGGACCTCTCGATACCTAGAAATCATCGACTGGAAGATATGCCACTGACGACGCCGCTATCATTCCGGGATACCGAATCCCCGCGCTTCTAGCCTTCTATCTGTAGTACAAACTATTCACAACCTTCTGTATTTAAGTATCTCGTAGGTTGTTCACCTTTACCTTACTTACCTTAAACTCTCACACCACATATTCTATCTTTTTCATGACCTCCCTTCCACAGAGGTATCATTCACATCCACAACTTGAACCTCTATTATAATACTTGCACCTCTGTACATGATTCGGTGAGAGCTTCATACTGACTTCTTATGAGGCTGGTACTCTTCTAACTAGCTTTATCATAGAGCCGTTATAGAATATGGTTGTTGTATTATCTCTCTTGTACTTATGATATTACGGGTGATCCTGTAATGTTCTCACTCACGATTTTTATAATTTTCTGGGTCCAATAATCAGACTCCTGATTTACTTAGTTGATGTAACTCTTTAGTTTCCTTTTCATTCTGATTAGCCTTTATGTAGGCTTAAGCTATCTTCCGATCTTCGGCTCCTGGTATTAGTTATTACTTTAGCCTTTCATGGGTGCTAAGGGATATCCATGGTACAATCCTCTAACAATTCAATCCTTCGTCTATGACCTGGGCTCAATTCTTTCTTTTAACGTATACCAGAATCTTCTACGGCTGTATATGTTGTAGGTATAAAACTCCAAACTCTTAAGTGCGTTCATAACGTCACCAACTTGGGATCATTGATCGAATAATTCCTTTCGTTCCTTCTTAGCTTTCTTTAACATAAGCTATTACTTTTCCTGGTCTTTCTGCCCTCTTGTTGCATGCATACTTAGCTTATCTTAATTTCTACACATGCCAGAGATTTCGTGCAACTCAAATGATCTAGAATATTACTTTTAATTTTACTTCCCGTTCATTAGCCATGGTAGGTGCCATTTTCCTTTGGAGTTCTTACAATGTTGTTGTGAGACTGTTGTTACACGACCATTTCCTCTTTAGGTCGTTGTACTTAGGTTGAAACCTTTTTTCTTATTTCCTCGGCTAGTCTTTCATTGTAGTACTTAGGGAGGATCCTCTGACTCTTGTAAAACTATGAGCTTATTACATTGTATGCTTGACGGAATTTTTGATGTTCTTCCTCTCCTATTTAATGGCCGTAGTTACTTATCTCCACGCTCTTGTGCTTTTAGGGTTGCTTCTGAACTTGATATTTTTACTGTCTTCCCAGCGACATTCTTTTTTATTTCGGTAATACTCAACATATGGCACTTTTAACTACCTCGACTCCTATCTGAGTATTTCTCAAGGTTACGATGTCATATATGCGAGACTGAATGCCTCATGTTGGGGTTCACTATTTTTATCTTGCACGATCTGTTGATTTGTCTGTATTTTCTTGTCTAGCCATAACTAGTCTTCTCCTGAATCAACTACTGACTACTCGTTGGCCCATTCTCATATCAATATTTTGCATAATCTTTCTTGGGTTATTTTTTTTGTCTTAACTTACGTCTCGCACTGACTCCTCGTCTATCAATAACATCTTGGGCAGGGACCCTTACTTCCTTTCCTTGACATCGTGTTTGCATAATGTTCTGGAATCGTAGCATATCTGTAGGCTTTGAAAAAGTGCAATCTCGTCCCTTTTTCATTCTTATCACATTCTTCCTTTACCATTTCCATAGTTACTAAAACCACTTAATTCTGACCTAATGCCACATCACACCATATTTCCCCTTTTAGGGGAACACTAAGATTTAGTGCTACGATGATCTACGTATAGATGTTTTACCCTCTCATCTTTGGCATCTTTTCACATCATCGATGATCCTTACTCGCCTCGCGGTAATCCTTCAGTACCAAGGATAACAAAATTCCTTACTCACAACGGTGACACTTAGTGTAATTGGCACACACATTCCCTTAAGCTTAACCTTATTCACCTTGCTTGCTTTAGGGAAGTGTCTTCTGAATGACCATTCTCTGAATTTCTCATGAATCTTCTTCTGTAGTCCACTCTATTATCGCCGGAACGAAATCTGAAAATCTCATGATGCTGACTATTATCCAATCACTCAGTCCCTAATTCATGTTTAGTCTATCTTGTTCATCAACCCATACTGATCTCTATTATTCTGGGGTCTAACTTTTCCTTCTGGTAGTTGCGTTGGAGTCACGAACTTATTTTTCGAAGTGAGGATATGACTTTATGGCCTATACTCTTTTGTTGTCTCAAGGCCTGTCACCTCTCGTATTTTCCTTCAATTGACTATAGACTTTGTAATACTGTCATCTTTTTGATCCACCGTTGTCATCCATGAATCATATCTTACTCATGATGCTTCATTAACTCTTTTCTTGTTTCCCGCTAACATTTATGTCTATCACTTTATTCTGAAAATTCGAACAAGACATTCTTTTGCTTTTAGCTCCCCTTGATCCATCCAGTGGCTCTTGGGGTTGCTTAACATTCTCGCTCTACTAGGGACGCAAGCCACTCTAAGGTAATATTTATCCTTTCCAGGCTTTCCGTACCACATCTAATTGTAATATTCTAGAATGCACCATCTGGGTGCCTCACAAGGAGATCTATTAGCATCTTTGTAATATCCTTCAGANTAGGGTTCGAGTTCTTATCTTTGTAGTACTCATATCTAGTTGTAGTATTTTAGGGTGCACCATCGAGGTGTCTCACAAGGAGATCCATTACCATGTTTGCACCATCCTTAGGAAATTGTCAACTAACTCTACTAATCCATCCACTATTTTGGGTTACTCTATCCTCAGCCGGATCCTGATAACCCGTCCTTCTTTTAAACTATGTCTGTTAGCTCCCATATGGCATAACTGAGACCGGTGTGGCCAATTGTACATGCATCTGTCACTGTTGAAGGTAACTCAAAATGCTTATATCTCCCTTCCTGAATAATGATAATCTTTATTAACTGGGTACCTCGTACCTTTCTTCATCTTGCTTCTTTTACTCCTTGAAACTTGTATTTATCTTCTAAATCTCTCATTGTCTTTCGCCATAAAGGTGGATAAATATTCTTGCCTTAAGGCTCCTTATCAAGAGGCTTACACGTCTTAGTACAGACATGATCTGCTGAATACCTCATGTTTATCCATCATAAGCATGATGCAAAAATCGAGTCCCTGACTCAACTCTTCCACAGCTATATCTCTTACCAACCGTCTTTCTGAATGTAGGCATCGTTGTATTGTGACTAGGATAGAGTTTAGGAAATTGAGTTCTTACAACTAATCTCTACCACACGATCTAGAGTAAGAAGAATGAGTGACAGTCCTAAATGCCCTGTAGCCTCCTGCTTATAAGTGTGGTTCACGACACACCCATAAACAAGACTCTACTAGACACAGCTTGTAGACTCCCTAGAACAGAACTGCTATGATACCACTTTTGTCATGACTCAAACTGATAGGCCGTGACGGGTACCCGGTACCTTACTCAACCGAGTACCAACATAACGTATCTTTTCATGTCATTCTATCATATATAACTAAGCCGGAAGGCTACCGTGAGATAAGTAGAATACAACATGTAATACCAACTTATACATAAGACATACGGGCCTATAAGACCAAAATAACCACTCGTATACTGAACATAGGCCGACAAGGCCATACAGTCTTTTACGTACATGACATCTGTCTACAAGCCTCTAAGAATACATAATTTTTATAAAGGTCGGGACAGAGTCCCGCCATACCAAACAATGCGCGTCTAAATCATACTGACCAAACAAGCAACTCCGGAGCAAATGGAGTACACCAATATCTTCTAATAAGTTGATCACCTACTTGGAGGACTCTCGACCTGTCTATCAAGACCTGTGGGCATGACACGCAGCGTCCCCAAGCAAAAGGGACGTCAGTACAAATAATGTACCGAGTATGTAAGGAATGAAAATCAGTAAATAATAGACATGAGATAAACGTGGAGTAAAAGACTCGACATGTACGTCTCCATAGCTCTGTGAATCATTTCATTTTTATAATGTCATGCATATGCGTATAAATGTCATACCATGCATTGGTATATGCGTTCATAACATCATCAAGCCTCGGAGGGTACCCCATCATATCATTTCGGCCACTGTAGGCAAATTATCAACGTATACCAGCTGATCAGGTGGTGGTGCGTATATAACGCCATAGCGTTTCCCATATCCCATATACATATAATATACGCGCATATAACGCCCTCTGGTCATGGGTCAATGTACATGTATAAATGCATGAAATGCATAAGAAATACGTTAATAATATTTTTTCGGAATATCATAAAACTAATATGCCTTAAGAAATACGTTAATAAGATTTTCTCGGAATGTCATAAAAATAATATGCCTGTCGTATAAATTTTATCAAATACGTATTTTTCTGAGACCCATGAACAGAAGATATAATAATAATTCACATGGGAAATCAAGAATATCGACACCCCTAATATTTCTATGAATAGAGTCATTTATGAAAATTCTGCGTTTACTCGTTTCTTTCAGTATCATTTGGATAATGCCAAAAAGAAAGAAGGAATATCCTTAACATACCTGGAGTAGGGGAAAATCCATGTGATATTCTTGAAAAGGATTACACCGTATTCCCTTGGAATCGAAAAATCCCGTTGCTAGTATAATATGGAGTGACTATCGTCCTTGACTTTGTATTCTGCATAAATTGCTTGCCGAATGAACTTTGGCATTTATTCAACATAAGAGCTCTTTGCATTTGTCTCACCCACTTACGTATTGGACTCTTGATACTTATTCAAGATAAGATTTCTTTGCATTTTGGCATTTTGTATAACCCACTTACAGAAAGAATTTTGTATGATTCACGTTCAAGGCTTAAAGCTAAGCAAATCTTGCTAAATGAGTCATGTAATGGCTTTTATTGCCAAATTCAAGGGCTGACACGTTTTTGTGGTCCAAGCCTTATCCAAAATCACCCTTAATTAACCACAAATCTCATGGTTAATTTGATAATCTCCCACATAATTAAGAATTGTCTTAAATTACTTAAAATACTACTCACTTTTAATACTCCTTGTATGGTACTAGTCCATAAATACGGGGTATTATAGCTTGGACCGTATTTTATCCCCAAATTGCCAAACTTCGACGGAACTCATTTTCTTCGATTTGCTTATTCTATCACCTTCGCGAATTAACTTATCACTTGTTTGAATTAATATAATACTTATAATCCCAAAATACGCTCATTCCCAAACTTACGTGATTAGCTTACGACGAAACTTTAACGTACGAAAATGCGAAATGTAATATCTCATTTCCGAACTTATATCAATTTACTTATGGCGTACTTCCACGTACAAAAACAAGGGGTGTAACACCATCTTTCACAATTCCTCTAACAAGTTTAATATATTATAGGCACTTTAATTAAAAATCAGGTGCGACATTCAAATAATTCATGATTTGGGTCCTAAACTACCCGGACACAACATAAATAATAGCTACGCACAGACTCTCGTCACCTCGTACATAAGTAGACCGCACAATTAGAGGAAAAAAATAATTTATATCACTTATGACGTAAATTCCCTCTTACAAGGTTAGACAAGAGACTTACCTCGTCTCAAGGCACACTTTCCGGTCAAATTTCTACTCTAAAGTCCCAACTCGGTGTCGAACAATCAAAAGCTAGCCAAACATTATATAAATTAATCAATACATGTTCAAAAGTTCATATTCAAACTATTAGAGTGATTACTGATCTAGGCCAAACCCACAACACAATTAAGTAGTGAGGCGTTCGATGCAATAATAAATCCAACGAAGGTCGGAATCGAATCCACAGGGAGTTAGAATATGGGATTAGGTGTATATCTAAGTTAATTGCAAGTTTTGGCTCCAATTACACTTCCACAAACTTGATTGGTGTTATACTTCTACTTTAATCTATTGTTTGCAAGTATAAAACTAAGGACAATATTTTTGGTTTTGAGTTTTTCAAATGATTAAAAGGGACTAGGGTCGTGACTTCTACCTAGGTTGTTATCTAATGGGTTGTAAATTCCGGGCAAATTCGATTAGTTCGGGTCATGATATAGCAATCACATCCGGGTACTCACTCTATACCTTTCGTTAGTTTGAGTGACTTTGCCCAATTTGGCTTTCTTAAGACCAATTGGGTATTTGCACAATACAAGTGATATTAGCTCAAGTCGGGTATTAATATCTCTAGGTTTAACCCTTTAATTGGGGTTATCAATTTCTTGAGTTCACCCCAATTTCTTGTTAACAAAGTTTTTCTAGACTTAGTCTCTCTTTCTCAAGTAAAGGCTAAGTCAAAAAAGCATGAATCAATGTTTGCAACCATTGATTCTAGGGTTCAATCATGAACAAGGCTAAATATCACTAACCCAATCAAAAATAAGTCCTAAATTAAACACCCATCAAATACCCACACTAGGGTTGGGTCACAACTATAGCTAAAGATTTAGATACTCATGAAAAGAACATAAATCAAAGAAGACATTAAGATAGAATGCATATTAATTGATTAGGGAAAGAAACTCTACTGTATAGAAGTTAAACTAGTACAAAACTTCTCAAAATATAAAAGAAAATGGCTCATGTGCTCTTCTCCAACGTCACTGTACCTAAAAATGACAAAAAGTTCTATTTATACTAAGCTGAAAATATCTGACAAAATTGCCCTTGCGGAGGTTGTGCGGCCGCATAATTCCGGTGCGGTCCGCACATTGAGCTTCTGCAGCCGCACAATTATTGTGCGATCCACATTCTTGGAATTTTGGGCTTGGAACTTTGGGGCTTCTGCGGTCCGCATAAAAACGAGTGCGACCGCACTTCTGATTGTGCGACCGCATAAAAATGATGTGGTCCGCACTCCTTGACTTTGAAATTGAATCCAACTCTCTGATTCTTCACTCCTGCGGACCGCATAATAGTGAGTGCGTCTGTACTTGATATTCTGCGGCCACACAATTTTGGTGCGGTCCGCATAATTTTGGTGCGGTCTGCACTCCTTTAGCTTGCCCAAATCCTATTCTCTGAATCTCCTCTCTACGGCCGCACTAGAATTGTGCGGTCCGCACTGCTTGCCTTTTTGCCCTGTTTTGGTTCTTGTTCACTTTTGACTCCTTTATGAGTTGATTTTGACTTATTTGGCTCGTATCCCACTATTCCTGCAAGTAAGCACATTTTGTTAGTTTCCGAAAATGCCTTTAAGCATTTTGAGCTAAATCACAGTTAAAATAGAGCAAATAATCGGTCAAAATCCCTACTTATCAACTCCCCCAAACTTAAAATTTTGCTTGTCCTCAAGCAAATAAGGTTATTCCCACCTCTACTAGAAAAAGAGATATTTTAGCTGGTTTAAGGTGAATCAATCACACATCAATTGGAACCAACAATTACCCGCAACACATATGAATTATCAACAATGCAATGGTTTGAATTTTTTAGTACAATAGTTCTAATGTGACACTAGACCATCAAGAGTTGACTATATTCATCAAGGAAGCTCGCTCTTTCACATAGGTCATTATGGATCCCAAACTCCTCCTCCTCTACTCTCCATTAGCACATCTCACTTTAGAATGCAACACTTGATACATGGATTGTGAAAAGTTCGCTCATCTCTCTCAAAAGAATGCCACAAGTCCGGCTCTAAGTACCATAAGCTTTCCCCTCATGTAAATCACCACTAATGTAAGCTCACTCAACTTGAAATCATGTAGGGATTTTGCAGGATGTAATGAAGGCTTTTAGACCAAGGTAGTACTTGTTGGAATAGAATGGTTTCATCTTTCCTTAAGCACTCCATTTTCTCTTTTCGGCTCATACTTTCTCGACTCTATGAGTCATTTTCTTCTTCCTCGGGGGAACTAGAGAGATGTAGTGTCACTCCTTCTTGATCATGACATTCATTTTTCTCCTTTTCTATTTACTTTAGCCTTTTATCCCTACTTTCTTTTGAATTCCCTTCAACTCTTCATTTTATTCACTTTCTTTTTGGCATTTGTTTTTCTTTGCCTTCCCTTTTCTTCATTTCTTTCTCTTCTTTGTACCTTTTATCACTTCAAAATCCTTGTCTCTCCCCCAAACTTATATTTTAGCCCATTGTTTATCAAGAATGCTAAGGAAAGATCGGGTGCCAAGAAAGGGTCACTACAGAACGGATAAAGGTTTGTAACGTGGTTATAGAAAGAAAAAGACTTCGGCTCAAAGGAGTTTACTAGGATTATCACATTGGTAGGCTATGGAAGATTTCAATTTCAAATTGGATCAAGGAGAGCCTACAATCATTTCTCAAGCCAAGCTACACTTAGAATTTTGCCTAGAAAAACTCTCGAGGCAAGTTCTAGACTATTGGCACGGGAACTTGGACTTACAATTCAATACCTCACCTCTCACACTGCTGGATTGCTAAAGAGAATGGAGTTGAGGGCTCACAACAACCCTAGCTAAGATTGAGAATCACAAATGGCTCGACTGAACCACTCGATGATTGTTTGAGTCAACACAAGAGTCTAAAGGTCATAACTAGAGCTATTTTATGCCAACAACTTTGTTTTTAACCATAAGGTCATAGGTAAATGTGTTGGTACCAAGTGAAGCATGCTCGAGACACTTTTATTCATTACTACTATATTTTGTCAAAACATAAAATAAAACGGACTCAATCCCTTAAAAAGGTTGTCATGCTATCCATTGTTGGGAAGAGCTACACGGTTCACACAAAATCTACCTTTGGAAAGAACCGTGGCATTAAGAAAACCAAAGGCTTATTGTCCACTCAAAACGTAAAAAGAAGCTAACAAATTAAAAAGAATCTACTAAAGTAAATAAGAAGTTATACTACTAAGGAAAAGAAAACTAAAGAATCTATGAAGTAAACTACGGGAAGCGAGATAAATGAATATACAAACCGAAGTCAAATGAATATATACATAAGGGAAATGAATATCTACATCAAATGGGGAGAATATATACATACCAAAGGGAAACTAAGAATGAAAGAAAAATAGTATCATAGTTATTACATGCCAAATGTCAAATGTCAGTTAATCAAAATAGACCACCCCCCAAATGAAAAATAATCATTGTCCCCAATGTTTAACCAAAATAGGAACAGGGAAGGGGTAGAGAGTCAAGAGAACTCCCTATGTGGTATCAGTCTGCATGGGATCATCAGGACCCTTTGTCTCCTCTAATTTTATGTCATCATCTCCTGGCTGAGGGACAACTGGGTTACTGAGCATCTGTATCATCTCCACAGCAGTGTGTGCAGTCGCAACCGGCTCCTCAGACTGGCCGACTGCTGCCTCTGGTGCTGGGACTGTCTGCTCCATCAGCAAGTCCAATGGAAGATCTCCGGCAGATGCAATCTTTGCAACCTCTTTGCTCAGCTTCTCTACTGACTTCTTTGATGTCTGGGATCTATGCATCTTGACTTGTTTGCCCAAATCCTTAATAACATTCCCATGCATCGCCAGAGTATCAATAATGTTCTTCTAGTTCTCCAGAATCTTCTTCAATGTTTCCTCCACTGACGGAGGTACCTGTGGCTCTGCTAGGGATGAGGACTATGCTGCAACAACGCTGGATATATCAGTCAGCTTTGTAGTAGCTGTCTACATCCAGTTGTTGAGACTCGCCAATGTCTGTGAGACTCGCAGTGCAGTCTGAGAATATCTAGATGAAGTCGGCACTGATAATGGCACTGATAGTCTAGCAGAAGCAGATGGTCCGGAAGATGAAGGTGGCACGGCTGCTATCCCGATAGAAGTACCGGTTGCGGTGGATGGCTCAGCAATTGAATCAGTAACCACTACTGCTGGCTCCTCAGATTGGCAAGTGGAGGTAGTAGCTTTACCCTTGGATTTTGGGTTGTCAGCTTCCTGAAGTTGGTACCAAGAGAAACGCTTCTTGGCCTTCACCTCGATTTCATAATGCCTTGGCTCCACCCCTTGGTCCTTGAAGTACTCTGTGAGGAAGTTCGGGTACGGGTAGGACCTTTCATCTTTTTGGACAGCCAGAGTGATATTTGTGGACATGATAGCACCTACATTAATTGGCTACACACCCATAATTGAGGCTACCAAGACTGCACGAGGAAGGGGAAGATTGATCTCGTTGAGTCATGGATCAATGCGGATACATACAAATGTTTTCCACCCTTTTGCTTCAAATTTTAGGGTGGCTCGGACTATTGGAACTCCTACTATGAGCCACGGAGGTGTTGACCCTCGAATTGCCAGAATATCAGCTGGCCATAGGCAAGCTGTGTCACCTATAACCAGCTTCTCCAGGTATTGGACCGCCTCCACTTCCTCAGACCCCACATACGTATTCAAGATGCAGGCATCAAACTTGATTTTCAATTTCGAACTTTTGTCACCTTGGTACCATTTTTTATATGAGCTACATTGGTGTAGAATTCCTTGACCAAATGCTCATTGGCATCCATAATGCGGTGGGTGAACCATTTCTAATTTTTTGGCTCCCAAAATTGTCAGAGGACATTGGGCTTGTGCTTGTCTAGATCTTTCATCAAGAACTGCCTCTCAAGAGTGAGTGACCGCTGCGGCCACCATTCCCTAAATTTAGCAAAGGCAGCAGCACTGACGAATCTGTCCTCCCATATCTCTGGTCTCTTTGATCTCTCCAAACCTCCTACTATAGTATCCCCCCCCTCTCCCATCGTCTAGTACATCATCAGCGTCCACATTAATTGGATCAGCAGGAGCATATGAGGAAAAGAGCTCAGAGGCTTGACTACTCTCTTCCTAACCATCAGAGGAACTGGCAGAAGAAGACGACTCATCTACTAGATAGAATCTACCAGGAAACTGTTGTGATAGGGCTTCCGGCTGTGATTGCACGGAGTTACCCTCAAAAGCTTCCTCAGATGGGACATACTCACTGGTTTCCAAGGGTTCGAGAGGTCTGTTGGTTGTAGCTTTCTTATTTATAACCCTTTGAATTGCTAGAGTTTGGTTGCTTTTACCTCGACCTCGGCCTCGGGAGGGTTCTGCCCTCCCTTGCGATGTATCTCCTCTACCACGTGAGCGAACCATTGTATGAAATGCATAAGGATAAGAGACAGTTAGATTTGTAAACCACAGGTGCATGCATAACAACTGCAATAAAGCAGTCTCAGAAGGGGCAGTGTGGACCGCACAAAAGTGAGTGCGGCCGCAAACTACCCAGTGCGAACCACACAAAGTGAGTGCGGTCGCATAACTAAAAGTGCGGACCGCACAATTTTGAGTGTGGCCATACAGCCCCAGGTTTAGACTACTGGGGTCTCTGATGTTTCATTAATGTGGACCGCACAAAAATGAGTGCGGCCGCACAAATCCACTGCGGACCGCACAATTTTGAGTGCGGCCGCACAAATCATGCACATTGATACCCTAGTTTAGAGAACTGTGGACCGCACAAAAATGTGTGCGGCCGCAGAAGCTCATGGTGCGGACCGCACAAAAGTGAGTGCGGCCACACAATTTGAATTCAGGTGGTACTGACATAGGGTTCATGGAATTTTATTCATAAATTACTCAAGGTTTTAGCAATTAAACATCATTAGTCACTTACCCAGACCCCAATTAATGCTTAAAAAGGCTACCCACATGATTCTAAGCACAAACAACTAACCATTGACATATTTAGGCATGGAAATAACCCTAGTCAAGAGAATACAATTAAGGAAAAATCTAAAGAATAAATTAACATACCAGTAATGAAGATGCAGGTGAGATTCAACACTGATGAAATGAGGAGATATTGAAAACAATGAGGGTATGCACTATGCTAGCTTAGCTTCAGGTTTCAAAAGAGCGTAAAGTGTAAAAAGCTGAGGGAGGCCCTATTTATACGTTTACCCGTCGGGCCCACAATTTTACCTGGAGTGCGGCCGCACAATTTTGAGTGTGGTCCGCACTCATTACCTGCCCTTGTGAAGAATTACTATGGACTGCACAACAATGAGTGCGGCCACAGAATTAGTGCGGACCGCACAAAATTGGGTGCGGCCGCATTTTGTTAAGGATTTTTGTCAAGCCAAACTTCAGAGACCATGTATGTTTCATCTCCCAGTTGTGCGACCGCACACAAAATTTTGCGGCCGCAGAGTGGCAATGCGGTCCGTATAATTTTAGTGTGGTCAGCACTTTTGTGACACTTAGTCAAACTTTTCATGCGCAGTTCCTACAATGCACACCCATTCCTGCATACACTTCAAAACTAGTTAGTACAAAACAAAGCCTATCTAATCTAAAGAAGAAAAATAATAAAAAGAAAAACAATACATTGGTTGCCTCCCAAGAAGCGCCTGATTTAATGTCGCAACACGACGCATGTTACCATCAATCACTTGAAATGGAGCAACGCCACAACGTGGCCATCATCAACCTTGCCAAGATAATGTTTAACCCGGTGCCCGTTGACTCTAAACACCTCATCATTCTTATTTTTCAAATCTAGAGCACCAAAGGGTGTCACATGTACAACTTCAAATGGACCACTCCACTTTGATTTCAGCTTTCCCAGAAACATCCGCAATCGAGAGTTGAAAAAAAAGCACAAGATCACTTGCTTTGAATTCTTTGTTCTGGATATACTTGTCATGGAGGTACTTCATCTTGTCCTTATACAAGGACGAACTGGAGTATGCATGGAATTGAAATTCATCAAGTTCATTCAATTGTTCCACCCTAAGATTTACAGCTATATCCCACTCAAGGTTAAGCTTCTTCAACGCCCACATAGCCTTATGCTCAAGTCCACCAGAAGGTGACAAGCTTTTCCGAACACTAACCAATATGGAGACATACCAATTGGTGTTTTGTAAGCTGTTCTATAAGCCCAAAGAGCATCGTCAAGTTTCTTCAACCAATCTGTCTGGTTGGCATTCACAGTCTTTGACAAAATACTCTTGATATCCCAATTGGAGACTTCAACCTGTCCACTTGCTTGAGGATGATAGAGGGTCGACACTTTGTGAGTGACACCATACTTGGAGAGTAAAGTATCAAAAGCTTTTTTGCAAAAGTGTGATCCCCCATCACTAATGATGGCCCTTGGAGTACCAAACCTTGTGAATATGTTCTTCTTCAAGAAAGCTACCACACTCTGAGCTTCATTGTTGGGCAAAGACACAACTTCAACCCATCTGGACATGTAATCCACAGCTACAATATATATAGGTGTTCCCACATGATCTCACAAACGGACCCATAAAATCAATGCCCCAAACATCAAAAATATCAATCTCTAGGATGGTGGTGAGAGGCATCTCATTTTTCTTGGAGATCCCACCGGCCCTTTGGCATTCATCACAACGCTTAACGAGATCGCTAGCGTCCTTGTAAAGGGTAGGCCAATAGAATCCACAGCTTAGCACCTTTGTAGCAGTTCTCGCTCCACCATGGTGACCACCATATGTCGAAGAGTGGCAAGCTTCAAGAATACCCAATTGTTCTTCTTCTGGTACATATCTTCGGATAACACCATCAGTACAAATTTTGAAGAGATATGGCTCATCCCAATAATAGTCCAGGCAGTCCCGTTTGAGCTTCTTCCTTTGGTTTGAAGAGAGATCATTCGGAATAATGCCACTCACAATATAGTTGGCCACATCGGCAAACCATGGAATCCCAGTCATAGAAATGGAAAGGAGTTATTCGTCAGGAAATGAATCATTGATCACAAGGCCATCATGTGGCCTCCCCTCCTCCTCCAATCGGTACAATTCTCACTACCCTTGCGGTCTTGAATCTCTAGATAAAACTCTTGTAATAGAAGCACCCACCGTATCAACCTTGACTTAGAGTATTTTTTGCTCATCAAATAACGAAGTGCCACATGGTCGGTATAAACAATCATCTTTGTACCCATTAGGTACGGGCAGGACTTCTCCATAGCAAAGACAATGGCTAGGAGTTCTTTCTCGGTCACCGTATAGTTGACTTGGGCCTCGTTCATGGTCTTGCTAGCATAGTAGACCGGATGAAAGATCTTGTTAATTCGTTGCCCCAATACCGCTCCAACTGCCTCATCGCTTGCATCACACATGAGCTCAAATGGTAAGCTCCAATTTGGCGCGGTGATAATAGGAGTGGTAGTCAACTTATACTTGAGTAGTTCAAATGCCTTCATACAATCTTCATTGAAAAGGAACTTGGCATCTTTCTCCAAGAGTTTGCACAAGGGGTTTACCACCTTAGAAAAGTCCTTGATGA
>AWOL01S0000581.1:32615-78006 GCA_000715115.1 Nicotiana otophora
CCGCTGCTCAAGCAGTGTAAGCATCACGTTGGTTATTTGGAAGTTGTCCGCCCTAATCCGAGGAGAGATTATTGCACTTGCATAACCCTCATTCGGCAACACCCGGTGCACTGCTCTTGGTAGAGGTTGGGGAGGGTTTGGGACATTATCATTAGGTGGTCGGCCTCGCCTATTTACTTAAGGCTCGGGATGAACCTCATCCACTTGATCATCATCTACCTCCTCCCCCAATGGTAAATTTCTGAGGGGCTCGTTGTTAAGGGCCATTTACCTAAAAGCAATTCACAAACACAATTAGTGACTTTGAAGGAAAGAAAGACAAAGCACACAAATACCTATACATATAGCTAAATCCGTTTAACTCTCCGGCAACGGCGCCAAAATTTGATCTCAGTCAAACCCACACCACAATTAAGTAGTGAGGCGGTCAATGCAATAATAAACCCAACGAAGGTCGGGATCGAATCCACAGGGAGTTAGAATATGGGATTAGATGTATATCTAAGTTAATTGCAAGTTTTGTCTCCAATTACACTTCCACAAACTTGATTGGTGTTATACTTCTACTTTACTCTATTGTTTGCAAGTATAAAACTAAGGACAATATTTTTGGTTTTGAGTTTTTCAAATGATTAAAAGGGACTAGGGTCGTGACTTCTACCTAGGTGGTTATCTAATGGGTTGTAAATTCCAGGGCAAATTCGATTAGTTCGGGTCGTGATATAGCAATCACATCCGGGTACTCACTCTATACCTTTCGTTAGTTTGAGTGACTTTGCCCAATTTGGCTTTCTCAAGACCAATTGGGTATTTGCACAATACAAGTGATATTAGCTCAAGTCGGGTATTAATATCTCTAGGTTTAACCCTTTAATTGGGGTTATCAATTTTTTGAGTTCACCCCAATTTCTTGTTAACCAAGTTTTTCTAGACTTAGTCTCTCTTTCTCAAGTAGAGGCTAAGTCAATGTTTGCAACCATTGATTCTAGGGTTCAATCATGAACAAGGCTAAATATCACTAACCCAATCAAAAATAAGTCCTAAATTAAACACCCATCAAATACCCACACTAGGGTTGGGTCACAACCATAGCTAAAGATTTAGCTACTCATGAAAAGAACATAAATCAAAGAAGAAATTAAGATAGAATGCATATTAATTGATTAGGGAAAGAAACTCTACTGTATAGATGTTAAACTAGTACAAACATCCTCAAAATAGCAAAGCAAACGGCTCAGGTGCTCTTCTCCAACGTCACTTTACCTAAAAATGACAAAAAGTTCTATTTATACTAAGCTAAAAATATCTGACAAAATTGCCCTTGCGGAGGTTGTGCGGCCGCATAATTCCGGTGCGGTCCGCACATTGAGCTTCTGCAGCCGCACAATTATTGTGCGGTCCGCATTCTTGGAATTTTGGGCTTGGAACTTCGGGGCTTCTGCGGTCCGCATAAAAACGAGTGCGGCCGCACTTCTGATTGTGCAGCCGCATAAAAATGATGTGGTCCGCACTCCTTGACTTTGAAATTGAATCCAACTCTCTGATTCTTCACTCCTGCGGACCGCATAATAGTAAGTGCGGCTGCACTTGATATTCTGCGGCTGCACAATTTTGGTGCGGTCTGCACTCCTTCAGCTTGCCCAACTACCATTCTCTGAATCTCCTCTCTGCGGCCGCACTAGAATTTTGCGGTCCGCACTGCTGGCCCTTTTGCCCTGTTTTGGTTCTTGTTTACTTTTGACTCCTTTATGAGTTGATTCTGACTTCTTTGGCTCATATTCCAATATTCCTACAAGTAAGCACATTTTGTTAGTTTCTGGGAATGCCTTTAAGCATTTTTGAGCTAAATCGCAGTTCAAAGAGAGCAAATAATCGGTCAAAATCCCTACTTATCAATTACCCAACCCCAATTTGAAGGATTCCTAACATATATATCCATGCCCACGTGCCCGGATTCCGGAAAATTTCGAAAAACGTTGTTACCCATAAACTCATGAACTCAAATATATAGTTTTCACTCAATTCCATAACCATTTTCGTAGTTAAATCCCATTTTTATCAAAACCTAGGTTTTTTAATTAAACCCATAGTTTTTCTCCACTTATATGTTTAAAGCTACCCATAAACTATGTATTTAACTCACATTAGGTAGAAATTACTTACCTCGAATAGCTAGCGAATACCCCTCTCTAACCAGCTCCAAAATCGCCCCAAAGAGTGAAATAAATGATCCCAAAATGTTCTAACCCCGACTTAAATGAAGGTTATGCCTTCAGTGATTTCCCCACTTGCGGCTACTTAGCCGCCTTTGCGGAAAGGGCCTCGCCGATGCGGTCCTCCCCCTCAGCTGACTTCTTTGCTTCTGCGACCAGCGGATCGCTTCTGTGATGCGTGCATCGCACCTGTGTGCTCATCCCGCTTCTACGATGGCTTCCTTCGCACCTGCGCTTCCACAGGTGCGATCCCTTCGCCGCTTCTGCAATCACTGGGAAGCTTGTGTTGCGCCGCTTCTGTGGTCCGTGGCTCACTTCTGCGAGCTTGCACTTGCGGCTAGCCCTCCGCGGGTCCGATTATACCAGAAACCTGGTGCTTCGACTACTCTTCCAAGTCCAAATGAGTTCCGTGCCTCGTCCGATTAACACCCGAGGCCCTTGGGGCCCAGTCCATACCAACAAATTTGAAATCATAAAACGAACTCACTTAAACCCTCGGAACTCATAAAACAACATCAAAACTAAGAATCACACCCCAAACCAAATCGAATCAACTTAAGAACTTCAAGTTCTTCCAATTTACTCCGAATGCGCCGAATCGTACTTAAACTACTCAGAATTATACCAAATTTTGCGTGCAAGTCTTAAATCACCATAAGGAACTATTCGCAGTCTCAAAATCCCAATTGGACCCCGATAACACCAAATCCTATGTCAAACCAAATTTAAAGAACTTTAAAACCTTCAAGTTGCCAACTATCAATATTAGGCGCCAAAAAGCTCCCGCGTCTTCTAAAGCCCGATCCGAACATACACCCAAGTCCAAAATCGTTATACAAATCTATTGGAACCGTCAAATCCCAATTCCGAGGTTGTTTACTCAAAACGTTGACCAAAGTCAAACTTAGCCTTATTTATCCAACATTAAGGAACCAAGTGTTCTGATTTCAAGTCGAACCCTTCCAATCCTGAACTAACCATCCTCGCGTGTCATAAAATAGTAAAAGCACATACAGGGAGTATTATTTAGGGGAACGGTGTCCTAGAAAGAAAAATGACTGGTCGGATCGTTACACAAAGATCCCATCATCCTTTAAATGAATTCTAATTAGAAAGCATCTTAATTCAATTACATCACGATATCGATATTGCAACAGCAGAATCAGTAATTCAATGGCGAAGATAGGTAATAGAACATAAAAAGAAGATTGATCACACTCAAAACTAATGTGTCAAGGACTTTGATATAAATTAATTGGGAGAAAGTGTTAATTATGAGCTTGTTTTTCCTTGATAAACCTTGTAATTGTCAACTTTTATATGGAGGCCAGTAGCTCGTTAGAAAATTTAGATCAGAACCTCTATCAGTTTCTTCACTTATAATATTCAGTCCAACCATCAGACTAATTAGAACCTGCACTAATAAAGTCAATTCATCATATCATCCAAGTTATATTTTGAACTGCAAACTATATAAATTAAGATAAGCAAACTTTATAACAACCAATAGGGTGAGATCACATCGTTAATGTGATATAGAAGATTAAATCCAGAACGATAAAATATAAATAATAGATCTAGTTTTCGTATACTAATGGCAAGAGATCTCTTAGCATATTTTAGGCGGACCGAAGAATAGAGTACAACTACTTTGCAAAACTTTTGTGCCAAAGCTTAATATTCCTAATCCCTGAAATGATGAACAGAGCACTCTTTGAGAAATAAGCTAATTTTGTAATTTGTTTTACGTATAGAAAGCCAAAATGGATTGATAGTAGAAGTCCATACAATTTCATGTTAGTCTGAATTTTAGTTCAATTCAACGTCAATTTAGGTAAAGTTTATATATTACTATTTTGTAGGATATCTTTTAATAAATTATTTAACTATTTAAGGGCATAAAAGTTGGTCAATATTTTAAGGATATTTTTGTCATCCAACATTTAGCATGGAATATTTGTGCTTTTATAATAATATAGATAGATAGATATAGATATAGGTATAAATATAGATAGATAAAATGAAGAACAAATGTTGTTTCATGCATTTTAACTTTATATAGGGTCTAGATTTTAGAATGGCGACTTCAAGTATTAATAAGTGGATTCTAAATTTAATATTTGTACATACTTATTAAATTTCTTAACAAATATATATTGTTTAAGCAAAAGCTACAGAATTTGGCCGGGCACATAGCCAGACTGACCTTATGACAAAGTATATCTTTTAACACAAAGTTCGAAAGTCAGAGAATTTATACACTTATAAAAATAATATTTAATTTGTCAGTCTGTAGAGGGGGGTGAGGTTTCTAGTGGAAGGGCCAAGATTACTAAATGGAAGGTGGAGGGAATTAAGGTCATTAACTGAGCCAAAGCAATACTCCCTCCGGTTCACTTTAATTGATTTTTAACTGTTTTTACACATATTAAGAAATCTGCCTTTTATCATTAAATAACAATAACATTGACCATATTAACCTTAATTTATTAATTGGAACTATAACAAATTCTCCTAGGCTCTTTACTCCAAGGGCAACTTTGAAAAAACAAATTAATTCTTTCTTGATATCTGAAAAAATCAAATATTGTGGACCACAAAAAAATATCAAAAAATCAATTAAAGTGAACCGGAGGAGATAATATATATATATATATATATATATATATGTGTGTGTGTGTGTGTGTGTGTGTGTGTGTGCGCGCGCGCGCGTGCTAAAAAAGAGTGGCATAAACAACTTATGTCACGACCCAAAATTCTCACCATATGCGTCGTGATGACACTTAGTCTCTAAGACTAGGTAAGCCGATTACAAGTACATTTCGAGCCTTTTTTTTTAAACATATAATTTAATACAAGTGTCGAAACCAAAAGTGAAAAACAAATATAACCACCTTCCAAGACTGGTAATACTGACAGCGATTTGAGAAACAGTTGTGGCATATAGGCACATATTGTGAAAGTCATTTTGTTGAGTTGTTATGTTTTGGCACACATGTTATTGTTGAAAGTATTGTTATTGTGTTTGCACGAGGTTTCTGCCGTGCGGATGTTATTGTGTTTGCACGATATTTCTGTCGTGCGGTTGTTATTGTGTTGCACGAGGTTTCTACCGTGTTGTTGTTATTATTGATACGCATGTTGTGGTATAAGGTCTGGGTGTTGAAACGCATGCAGTGAGATAAGGTGGGCTTGAAATGCGTGGCTAGTAGGGAAACTACTAGAAGACATGTGGTGTGATAAGGTGGGCTAAAACACGGGATGTTATTTCGGGAAAAATGATTTTCAAAACTAAATATAAATTCTCACGCAGTGATATAAGGAAAGTTGTGATTCATTTTATGATTTGAGACTACGAGGCGGTACCTCAGTAGATGTCACGGCCCAAAATCCAACTAGCCGTGATGACACCTAACTCAACCCATTAGGTAAGCCAATTTACAAATATCCGATTAAATTAATATTTAACTGACTCTAATACGCTCTCCAAGGACTGGTAGTACAAATCATGATCTTCTAAAATTAGAATTTATAAAGCTGATGTGAAATAAAAATACATCATCTGTTTGAAATGTACATGAATAGATTAAAATTCTAAAGCTACCATGAACAAGAGGCAACAATGACTGGAATTCAGGTACATCTTCAGATCCAGCTCCCGCCATGTGCAGCAGCATCAACATCCAAAATCTGCACGCAAGGTACAGAAGTGTAGTATGAGTACAACCGACTCCATATACTCAATATGTAACAAACCTAACCTTAGGTTGAAAGTAGTGACGAGCTGGGACCAGGGTCAGAGTCCAACTCCAATAACTAATAACATCTCATAACAATACAATTTAAGGTAGCACAAGTAATAACTCAATAATAAAATGCTCAGCTCGTATAAAATTCTGAAAAAAATAAACATTTTCTTTTCAATATAACAGTAAAACTCAAATATTTTGCCGAAAGTCACCAAAACTATGAGTAAGTCTAAAACGTGTGATTTTTCTCAAAACCTTTAACGACAGATAAGAAATTTCATTATCAAATGGCACGAGAAAAATAAAATACTTCGCTATGCCTACATGTCAATATGCAGGTGAAATCATGAATGTCACCAAAACCGGAGTAGCAGAAAGAAATGCATCTCTATGCATGTGTCTCAAGTACGTATGTCAAATGCAATGTATCTCAGTGAAGAACTCATGTACTCACACTCTCAGAGTACTCAATCTCATTGTCTCACACTTTCTACTCATCATGCTCAATCACTCGACACACTCAGTCACTCAGTACTGAACACAGCAGATCTGGCCCAAACATAACAACTGCTAGCAACTGCGCTCACAGGGGGTGTACAGGCTCCGGATGGGCTCCTTCAGCCCAAGCGCTATAATCCGCACGGACAACTCACGTGTTGCACGGATAACTCACGTGCTATAGTATCAATATCTGGATCCGCACGGACAACTCACGTGCTGCAAAGACAACTCACGTGCTATAGTATCAATATCTGGATCTGCACGGACAACTCATGTACTGCACGGACAACTCACGTGCTATAGTATCAATATCTCAAAATTAGGCCCTCGGCCTCACTCAATCGTCAATTTCTCCAGTCTCTCGAGCTCCCAATGTCATGAAACTAGCCCAAAATGATGATATGATGTATCAATAAATAACAACAAAGACTGAGATATGATATGCCTGAGGTCCTAATAATACGAATCATTTGCATAAGCATGATTTCTAACATGAGTCACAACTCAGTTTCTCTAACACATAAAAATACAAGGAAAAATACAAGTTAGGTCTCAATTGAGTCTCAATTTCAAGGTCCCACATTTGCGAAGCTTTGGAGTCTTAGGTCTACGCATTCTCGAAAGGGTCTATACATTCGCATAGAGGAATGGTCAGTGTGGGCAGCAGGCCTTAAGCCTACGCGTTCGCGAGTGAGGCTCCACGTTCGCGGAAGCCTAGGGGCAATAGTCATCGGGTTCATGAGTGGGACCTCGCGTTCGTGTAACATGTTTTTTGGGTAGTGGCATCTTGTGCTTCGCGTCCCAAAGAAGAAATACCTGGGCAGCAGATTAAATTTCAAAATCGAGGGTTTTTCTCTCATTTTCATTTTAGGACTTTGAGAGCTCGGATTGAGGCGCAATTTTGGGGGATTTTCAGAGAAAACATTTGTGTAAGGATTCTTGACTCATGTTTTATTATATTCCACTAATCTATCATCAATTTCTTCATTTAATTAAGGATTTGGGTTGTGAAATTGTTTTTTTTTTTGGGNTTCTTAAACCGAATTTTGAGGTTTTGATCGAGGTTTTGGTATCAAATTTGAGTAATTTTGGTATGGGTGGAATCGTGGTTGAATGGGTGTTTGGATTTTGTGACTTTTACCCGATTTCGAGATGGGCCCGAGTCAACGTTTTGGGGACAATTTTCTAATTCCTAGTTAAAGTCATAATTTCATTATTCAAATTAGTTTCTTAAAGTTATATTTATAGTATGTAATTGCTTTTGGCCAGATTTGGGCCGTTCAGAGTCGGAAAGTCGAGGGAAAGGCATTCTTATTGACTGATTGAGCTTGGTTTGAGGTAAGTGACTTGTCTAACCTTGTGGGGGGGAAATTCCCTTAGGATTTGGTACTGTTATGGTAAATTGGAATACGTGAAGGTCGTGTACGCGAGGTGACGAGTGCGTACTCGGGCTAAATGTTAAAAATCTATTTTTTTGCTAAATAGTTTCTTTTTATTTCCTTAATTGAGTTACTCTAGCACGTGCAGTTATAAGGTTTAGCCTAATGTCACATGTCTACGTGTGTTATCTCTTACTTGCAATTTGTGCAAATGCTTAGTTGAATTACCTGCTTCCTTGATTTTGTATTCAGTCTTTAACTGTAGGAATCCTTGCTATAATTTCATTGTCCCATTGGCTATGTGTGGTGTATTTACTTTTGGGACTATGAGGTTATACCTCGGGAGCGCCCATTCTGCATATTTATTTTTGGGACTACGAGGTGGTACCTCGGGAGTGCCCCTGTTGCATATTTACTTTTGGGACTACGAGGCATTACCTCGGGAGCGCCCCTGTTACATATTATTTTTGGGACTACGAGGCGATACCTCAAGAGTGCCCATGTTGCATATTTACTTTTGGGACTACAAGGCGGTACCTCGGGAGCGCCCCTCTTGTTTACCTCTATTTGTTGTATTGTTGTTGTAGTTCCTTAACTTGTAGGGATCTTGTTTTCCTCATGTGTTGTAGTTGTCTTCTTGAATCCCGTGTTGTTATCTTCTGTAAATTCTCATTGTTCACTTCTCAGTCATTTTATTATACTATTATATCTTCTGCCTTGTTTTCTATTATTTCCAGTAGGGCCCTGACCTGATCTCGTCACTACTCTACTGAGGTTAGGCTTGGCACTTACTAGGTACCATTGTTTAGTACTCATAGTACGTTTCTTCACATCTTTTTGTGCAGATTCAGGTATTGCTTACCAGTCCATGTACCAGTGAGCTAGCCCATACGTGGAGACTTCAAGGTACATCTGCCAACGTCCGCAGACCCCGGAGTTTCCCTCTATCTTTATTATGTTATTTTCCTCATTCCTCATTAGACTCTGAGGTATAGAGATATTTAGTACTTCTTTTCTCTTTAGAGCTTGTGACTTATTTCTACCGGATTTTGGGAGTTGTAACTATTTTGAATCGCATTTTTATTTATTTCAGATGATGAGGTTTGAGTTTCAGATTACATTTAGTTATTCCGCATTATTGTTTGGCTTAACTAGTCTTAGAGACTAGGTGTCGTCACAATATCCTACGGAGAGGAATTGGGGTCGTGACAAGTTGGTATCAGAGTTGTATATTCATAGGTGTTATGAGTCACAAGCATGTTTAGTAGAGTCTCGCGGATCGATACGGAGATGTCTGTACTTATCTTCGGGAGGCTATGGAATTGTTTGGAAAAGCTTCAGTTCTTTGATTCCTTATCGTGCGGGATTTGTACTTTGGACTCTAAATTTCTCTTTCTATTCTCTCATTGATGGTGAGGACACGTACAGTTGGATCGGATGACCAGACACTCGCGTTCCCTGCTAGAGTCGCGAAAGGCCGAGGCCGGGGTAGAGACCGAGGACGTCCACGTGGTGCAGCCAGAGAACCCGCACGAGCTACTATAGAGGAGCCACCAGTAGCTCCAGTTGGAGGGCAGGCACCTGAGATGCCTGTTACTGCACTAGCCCTCCAGGAGACTCTCGCCCAGTTTCTAAGCATGTTCAGCACCTTGGCTCAGGCAGGATTGCTACCACTTGCTCCTGCTAGATCTCAGGCTTGTGGGGGAGCACAGACTTCCGCCGCCCGTACCCCAGAGCAATGGGTCCAGGTCGACCAGGTTCCAGAGATTATAACAATGCAGCTGATAGCCCCAGTTCAACCCGAGGTTAGGGCAGCAGTGTTTGAGGAGGAGGAGCTCAGGCTCGAGAGGTACAAGAAGTATCACCCTCCTACTTTCAGTGGCTTGGTGTCAGAGGATGCCCAGGGTTTTCTTGAGGAGTGCCATCGTATCCTCTGTACTACGGGTGTTGCAGAGTGTAGTAGGATTTCTTTTACTACGTTCCAACTTAGAGGAGCATCCTATCAGTAGTGGCGAGCATACGAGTTGGGTAGTCCGGCCGAGGCAGCTTCACTCACTTGGACTCATTTCTCAGAAATGTTCTTGAGGGAGTATGTTCCCTAGAGTCTTAGAGATGCATGGCGAGTAGAATTTGAGAAGTTGCACCAGGGTTCTATGACCATGACAGAGTATGTGGTCCGGTTCAGTGATTTGGCTAGGCATGCACCAGCCTTGGTTGCTACTGTTCGGGAGTCGGTTCGTCGATTAATTGAGGGGCTCAACCCCAGTATCAGATTTAGCATGGCCCGAGAGTTAGGGATGGACATCGCATACTAGCAGGTGGTAGGGATTGCCAAGAGATTGGAGGGTATGTTGACTCAAGAAAGAGAGGATATGGAGGCCAAGAGGTCTCGAGAGTCTGACACATATAGAGGTACTCATGCCCCAGCTGCAGCTCGTCAGGGTAGGAGCTATGTGGGTCGCCCTGTACATTCAGCAGTTCCAGCCACCAGCGGTTCTCCAGCCACACCTAGGCTCTGGTCTCCTTATTATGCAATGATATTTTCTTGTGCACCTCCTGCACATGGTGCTTTCAATGGTCAGTCTAGCTGATTAGGCCCGATCCAGTCACAATAGCCACGTCCTATGAGAGATTGTTGTGAGTGTGGTGACACTCATCATGTGGTGATGGACTGCCCCAAACTCAGGAGGGGTGCACCTCCACAGACCACTCAGGTATTGCATGCTACACCGGGTCCTCAGGCTATGGTTACAGCACCATCTACCACTTCACCTGCTCATCCAGCTCGAGGTGGAGGTCGGGCAGGTAGAGGTCACCCTAGAGGGGAGGCCAGGCTAGATATTATGCTCTTCCTGCTAGGACAAAGGTAGTTGCATTCGATTCTATCATCACGGGTATTGTTCTGGTCTGTCATAGAGATACATCAGTCTTATTTGATCCATGCTCCACTTATTCCTATATGACATATCAGTTTGCTCCGTATTTGGGTGCATCCCGTGATTCTTTGAGTTCTCATGTCTATGTGTCTACACCTGTGGGGGATTCTATTATTGTTGACCGTGTATATCAGTCGTGTTTGGTTGTTCTTAGTGGTTTTGAGACCAGAACTAATTTATTATTGCTGAGTATGGTGATTTCGATATTATTTTGGGCATAGACTGGTTGGCCCTATCATGTTATCCTTGATTGTCACGCCAAGACGGTGACGTTGGCTATGCCAGGTCTATCTCGGTTAGAGTGGAGAGGTACCTTAGATTATGTTCCTAGCAGGGTTGTCTCATTTCTAAAGGCCTAATGGATGGTTGAGAAGGGGGTGTGATGCATATCTAGCATATGTGAGGGATGTTAGTGTTGATACTCCTACCATCGAGTCAGTTTCGGTAGTGAGGGATTATCCAGATGTATTCTCGGCGGATCTTCCGGGCATGCCGCCCGACAGAGATATCGACCTTGGTATTGATTTGTTATCGGGAACGCAACCCATTTCTGTTCCACCCTATTGTATGGGCCCAACAGAGTTGAAAGAATTAAAGGAACAGTTGCAAGAGTTGCTTGATAAGGGATTCATTCGGCCCAATGTGTCGCCTTGGGGGTGCTCCTATCTTGTTTGTAAAGAAGAAGGATGGCTTTATGCGGATGTGTATTGATTATCGCCAGTTGAAAAAGGTTACAGTGAAGAACAAATATCCATTGCCACGTATTGATGACCTATTTGATCAACTTCAGGGTGATAGAGTGCTCTCTAAGATCAACTTGCATTCAGGCTATCATCAGTTAAAGATTCGGGAGCCAGATATCTCGAAGACTGCTTTCAGGACTCGGTATGGTCATTACGAGTTCCTTATGATGTCTTTTGGGCTAACCAACGCCCCAGCAGCGTTCATGCACTTGATGAACAGTGTATTTCATCCCTATCTTGACTCGTTCGTCATTGTGTTTATTGACGACATTCTGGTGTACTCTGGAGCCGGGAGGATCATGAGCAGTACCTGAGGATTGTGCTTCAGACCTTGAGCAAAATTTTCAAAATGAGAATTCTGGCTAGATTCAGTGGCATTTTTGGGTCATGTAGTATCGTGTGAGGGGATCAAGGTAGATCTGAAGAAGATTGAAGTAGTGTAGAGTTGGCCTAGACCATCTTCAGCTACAAAAATCTGGAGCTTTCTTGGCTTGGCGGGGTATTACCATCGATTTGTAGAGGGTTTCTTGTCTATTACAGCACCTATGACCAGACTGACCAAAAAGGGTGCTCCGTTCAGGTAGACCGAGGAGTGTTAGTAGTGCTTTCAAAAGCTCAAGACTGCTTTAACGACTGCCCCAGTGTTGGTATTGTATACTGGTTTGGGGTCCTATACGGTGTATTGCGATGCGTCGCTCATTGGTCTCGGCACGGTGTTGATGCAGGACGGTAGGGTGATTGCCTATGCGCCTAGACAACTGAAGGTGCATGAGAAGAACTATCATGTCCATGACCTCGAGTTAGTAGCTATTGTTCATGCCATGAAAATCTAGCGTCACTATTTGTATGGTGTCCCTTGTGAGGTCTACATCAATCACCGGAGTCTACAATATCTGTTTAAACAGAAGGATCTTAACTTGCGGCAGCGGAGATGGTTGGAGATGCTTAAGGATTATGACATCAACATTTTTTATCATCCCGGGAAGGATAATGTGGTGGTCGATGCCTTGAGTCGCAAGGCGAAAAGTTTGGACAGCTTGGCATATCTACCGGTAGCTGAGAGGGCTTTAGCCTTGGATGTTCAGGCCTTGGCCAACCAGTTTGTCAGATTGGATGTTTCCGAGCCAAGTAGGGTTTTAGCTTGTGTGGTTTCTCAGTCTTCTCTTTATGATCGAATCAGAGAGCGTCCGTATGATGACCCCCATCTGATTGTTCTTAAGGACACGGTGATGCCAAATAAGTCACTATTGGAGATGATGGTGTATTACGGATGCAGGGCAGGCTATGTGTGCCCAATGTATATGGGTTGCATGAGTTGATTCTCCAGGAGGCTCACAGTTCGCGGTACTTCATTCATCTAGGTTCCACGAAGATGTATTAGGATTTGAGACAAAACTATTGGTGGAGGCAGATAAAGAAAGACATAGTGGAATATGTAGCGCGGTGCCTAAATTGTCAGCAGGTGAAGTATGAGCATCAGTGTCCAGGTGAATTGCTTCAGAAGCTAGAGATTTCGGAGTGGAAATGGGAGCGAATCACTATGGATTTCGTTGTTGGACTCCCACGGACTCAGAGGAAGTTCGATGAAGTTTGGGTGATTGTGGATAGATTGACCAAGTTAGCTCATTTCATTCTTATGGTTACTACTTATTCTTCAAAGCAGTTGGCTCAGGTTTACATCCGCGAGATTGTTAGGCTTCATAGAGTGCCAGTATCTATCATCTCTGACCGGGGCACACAGTTTACATCGCGGTTTTGGAGAGTCGTACAGCATGATTTGGGTACTCGAGTGGAGTTGGGTACTCGGATGGAGTTGAGTGTAGCATTTCACCCTCAGACAGACGGACAGTCCGAGTGGACTATTCAGATACTGAAAGTTATGCTTTGTTCTTCTGTGATGGATTTTGGGGTTCTTGGGATCAGTTCTTGCCACTTGCAGAGTTTGCCTACAACGGAAGGTATCACTCAAGCATTCATATGGTCCCGTATGATGCTTTGTATCGTAAGCGTTGCCGGTCTCCAGTGGGTTGGTTTGAGCCGGGTGAGGTTAGCCTATTGGGTATAGACTTGGTTCAGGATGCTTTGGAAAAGGTTAAATTGATTCAGGATCGACTTCGTACAGCCCAATCCAGACAGAAGAGTTATGTGGATCGGAAGGCTCACGACCTTGCATTCATGGTTGGGAAGCGGTTCTTGCTCCGGGTGTCACCCATGATGGGTGCTATGAGATTCCTAAAGAAGGGAAAGTTGAGCCCTAGGTATATCGGGCCTTTTGAAATTCTTGAGAGGGTTGGAGAGGTGGCTTACAGACTTGCATTACCACCTAGTCTCTCTGCAGTTCATCTCGTGTTCCATGTTTCCATGCTCCGGAAGTATCATGGTGATCTATCTCATGTGTTAGACTTTAGCTTGGTCCAGTTGGACAAGGTTCTATCTTATGTTGAGGAGCCGGTGGCCATTTTGGAGAGGCAGGATTGAAAGTTGAGGTCGAACAACATCACTTCAGTGAAGGTTTAATGGAGGGGTCATCCGGTCGAGGAGGAAACTTGAGAGACCGAGCATGATATGCGCAACTGTTATCCTCATCTTTTCACTACTTCAGGTATGTCTCTATACTCATTCGAGGACGAATGTTTGTTTTAAGAAGGGGAGGATGTATCGACCCAGCCGGTCGTTTTGAGATTTCTAGCCCTAATCCCCTATTTATTGCTCCCTCTATTTCATTCAGTGGTTACGTAACTTGCCGGGAGGTTTGGTTTTGGTTTCCGAGTGAAATGTGACACATAGTCCATAAAATGGAAGTTTAAGTCATAGGTATTGACAGTGGTTCAAATTGTGTGAAGAAGAATCCGAAATGGAGTTTTGACGGTTCCAATAGCTCCGTAGGGTGATTTTGGTCTTAGGAGCTTGTCCGGATGTTGATTTGGAGGTCCGTAGGTCATTTCGGCGTCAAATGGCGAACGATGGAAAGTTTGATGATTTTTGGGAAGTTTGACCGGGAGTGAAATTTTTGATATCAGGGTTGGATTTTCATTCCGGAAGTTGGAGTAGGTCCGTAGAGGTCAATCGGACTTGATTTGATAGGTTTCGGCATCAGATGTAGAAGTTTGAAGTTCTAAAGTTCATTAGGCTTGAATCGATGAGCAATTCGTGGTTTTAACGGTGTTTGATGTGATTTGAAGGTTTGACTAAGTACGTATGATGTTTTAGGACTTGTTGGTAGGTTTGGTTGAGGTCCCGGGGGCCTCGGTGGATTTCGAATGGTTAACGAATTGGAATTTGTACTTGGAATATGGCAGAAGCTTCAGATTTCTGGTGTCTGGTTTACCTCGGGTAGATTTAGGATGGTTAACGTATTGGAATTGAGTGTCACTGGAATTTTCCTTCGCGTTCGCAATGTAGGTCCCGCGTTCGCGAAGCTTTGGAGTCTTAGGTCTACGCGTACGCGAGACGGTCCACGCTTTCGCATAAAGGAACGGTCAGTGGGGGCAGCAGGTCTTAAGCCTATGCGTTCGCGAGTGAGGCTTCGTGTTCGTGGAGGCCTGGGGGCAGTAGTCTTCGCGTTCGCGAGTGGGACCTCGTATTCGCGTAAGAGGTTTTTTGGGCAGTAGCAACTTGTGCTTCGCGAATGTGAGGAAGCTTCCGCGTTCGCAAAGAAGAAATACCTGGGTAGCGGATTAAATTTCAAAGTCGAGGGTTTTTGTCTCATTTTCATTTTGGGACTTTGAGAGCTCGGATTGAGGCGAAATTTCGGGAACTGTTCAGAGAAAATATTTGGGTAAGGATTCCTGACTCATTTTTTATTATATTCCATTAATCTATAATTAATTTATTCATTTAATTAAGGATTTGGGTTGTTAAATTGGGGGGAAAAGGTGTAAGATTCTTAAACTGAATTTTGAGGTTTTGATCGAGGTTTTGGTATCAAATTTGAGTAATTTTGGTATGGGTGGAATCGTGGTTGAACGGGGGTTCGGATTTTTGTGACTTTTACCCGATTCCGAGACATGGGTCCGGATTGACTTTTTGGGGTGATTTTCTAATTCCTTGATAAAGTCATAATTTCATTATTCAGATTAGTTTCTTATAGTTATATTTATACTATGTAATTGCTTTTGTCTAGATTTGGGCCGTTCGGAGTCGGAAAGTCGAGAGAAAGACATTCTTGTTGACTGATTGAACTTGGTTTGAGGTAAAGTGACTTGTCTAACCTTATGTGGGGGGAAATCCCCTTAGGATTTGGTACTGTTATGGTAAATTGAAATACGTGAAGGCCGTGTACGCGAGGTGAAGAGTGCGTAATCAAGATAAATGTTGAAAATCCGGTTTTTGTTAAATAGTTTCTTTTTATTTCCTTAATTGAGTTACTCTAGCACGTGCAGTCGTCATGTTTATCCTAATGTCATATGCCTACGTGTCTTATCTCTTACTTGCAATTTGTGCAACATACTTAGGTGAATTACATGCTTCCTTGATTTTGTATTCAGTCTTTAACTGTAGGATTACTTATTGTAATTTCATTGTCCCATTGGTTATATGTTGTGTATTTACTTTTGAGACTACGAGGTGGTACCTCGGGAGCGCCCTTGTTGCATATTTACTTTTGGGACTACGAGGTGATACCTCGGGAGCGCCCCTGTTGCATATTTACTTTTGAGACTACGAGGCGGTACTTCGGGAGCGCCCCTGTTGCATATTTACTTTTGGTACTATGAGGCGGTATCTCAGGAGAGCCCCTGTTGCATATTTACTTTTGGGACTACGAGGCGGTACCTCGGGAGTGCCCCCGTTGTTTACCTCTATTTGATGTATTGTTGTTGTTGTTGTTGTTGTTGTTATTTCTTAATTTGTAGGGATCTTGTTTTCCTCACGTGTTGTAGTTATCTTCTTGAATCCCGTGTCGTTATATTTTGTAAATTCTCATTGTTTACTTCTCAGTCATTTCATTATACTATTATATCTTTTGCCTTGTTTTCTATTATTTCCAGTAGGGCCCTGACCTGACCTCGTCACTACTCTACTGAGGTTAGGCTTAGCACTTACTTGGTACTGTTGTGGTGTACTCATACTACGCTTCTGCACATCTTTTTGTGTAGATCCAGGTAGTGCTTACCAGACCAAGTACCGGTGAGCTAGCCCGTACGTGGAGACTTCAAGGTACATCTGTCAGCGTCTGCAGACCTCGGAGTCCTCCTCTATCTTTATTATGTTGTTTTCCTCATTCCTTATTAGACTCTGGTATATAGAGATATTTAGTAATTTTTTTTTCTCTTTAGAATTTGTGACTTATTTGTACCGGGTTTTGGGAGTTGTAACTATTTTAAATCACACTTTAACACATTTCAGATGATGAGGTTTGAGTTTCAGCTTACATTCAGTTATTCCGCATTATTATTAGGCTTATCTAGTCTTAGAAACTAAGTGCCGCCACGATACCCTACGGAGGAGAATTGGGGTTGTGACAACGAGAGATAGCTTACAATTGCAGCATCAGAGCTACTGATGATGTACATAGATTAGTTCAAAGTTTTATTTTTTGAGTACGTGTATACATGCATATGTAGGCTAAGTTTTTGGTTCTTTTTCATTGGAGGTTGTAAAAGATAGAGAGTTGTGTGAGTAAGCAATGAATTTGTACAATTCACTTGTGATTAATACAAAAGTTCAGTTAATTACAAAAAAAATCTTCTTTATCATTTCAATTCTCTAAACACTAAAGAAAGTTTTTAATTCTGAAAAGACATTTTACCATAATATTCTCCATTTCTATGTCTAATGGTATTCAATCTCTAGATTTCATCCCATTGAATTTGTAAAACATACTCAATATAATGCAACAGTGACAATACAAAAGGATAGGAAATCATAACTCAGAGGGGAAAGGAAAGAAATGAGAGAACTTTTCATAATTTGCTTTACTTTTTTACTTTCATGGACTTTTCTGAGGTAACTACTAACTTTATTTTTCTTTTTTTTAACTTTCAAATCAGCAACTTCCCTATGAAAATTATACTGCTATTTATACTTTAAATATTGATGTGATGTCTTTGCATGAAATAAACCTTTTAGTAATTGTTCCTTTGGCCAACACAAATATAACTAAAGAAACTTAATAAAGATTTTAAAATACATATCTGGTCCAAGACTTAAAGACAGTAGTACAAAATGAAATTATGGTGGGGTGAAAATCATTTTTACGTCTCAAGTTGTTTTAAAAATCAAACTCCTCCCTCAACATTGAACAATAGTCATTTTCCCCCCTTTTATGTCTATTGACTTTTTTAATACCTATTTTTACCCTTATATATCAACCTTTGTCTCTCTCTTTTTTCTTTTTTTTTTCTTTTTTAAAATCATGATATTTTTCTTTCATTTTTTAAAATTTATATAACAAAATAAAAATTATTCCTGAGACGAAAAAAGAAGAGTGAGAAATAGTAATTAAGTAATATGTTCTATAGTTAAATAAATGGGCAGAATAAAAATAATTTAATTTTATATATAGTAATTGAAGCTCTAATATATATTTATAAAGTGTCAATAAAAGGGAGTAAAAACTTTATAAATATTTGAATGCAAGTAATACAAAGATAATGAATAAAATTAGAGATAAATTTATAATAGAATTCTATATAGATAAATGAGTTTTAGTCACCATTAATGAAATAAAAATAGAAATAAATTTTATAACAGAATTCTAAAAGATTATCTATTTATATTATAAATGCAATCTAAATTATAATTTAAATATTATTTTATTAATGGCGATCAAAAATTATTTATCTATATCGATGATAGAGAATAAGAGAGAGCGAAACTTAAATATATGTGTCTGCACCACTCAAATATACATACTTAATTTATGTAATATTTAAATAAAAATCATAAAAACAATTGCATCACATTTTATAATAAAATTATTAAAAGAATATTTTACTTATACTATTAATAAACTTAAGTGAAAATCTATACTAAGATAGAAAATTATTTAAACTATAGGTAAAATGTCTAGGTTAAAAAATACAATATTATTCTACATAATATTAAAGTGTATTATATAGATGGAGAATTAAAAATATCAAGGGCAAAATTAATATTGCATAGGATAAGAGGGGGAGAATGATTATTGTTCAAAGTTAAGGGGGAGTTTGATTTTTAGAGCAAAGTTGGACAGTGTAAATGATAGGGTGATAACATTTTGGCAGCCCTGCTTTTGTATCTAGTAATATAACTGGACCACTTTTTTCAATCATTTTACTGTACTTCTCCTTTCCTTCGATACTTACTTTGTTTCCACTAAGGAAACAAGTATTTAACTCGGTTTACTTGCTTCTTTGAGTACTTCTTGATTAAAATCAAATTGTAGAGATTCACCACTTATTGATTTGAAGCTTGGTAGATTTCCTGATCACAAAAATGCACACGGTTTCAAATCCCTCAAGATTATGACTAATTTGTCTTCAAATTTACCAGCTAAAAGAATGAGGACTGGAGGTTTGAAGTATCAGACACCATATTGCCAGGTTCAAGGTTGTAGGAAGGATCTTAGCTCTTCTAAGGACTACCATAAGAGGCATAAAGTTTGTGAAGTTCATTCAAAGATTGCTAAGGTTATTGTAAATGGGACTGAACAAAGGTTTTGTCAGCAATGTAGCAGGTTAGTAATAGTTATAACCTTCCATATGTTACTATTTTGTTCAAAAGTGAATGTGCACTAGTATTTTTTAAGTGTCACGACCCCCAAATCCATTAGTCGTGATGGCACCTAACCCAACCCGCTAAGTAAGTCAATTAACCACTAATCAATTCCAAGAACAACTAATAAAGCGATTAAGTAAAGAAATATCTGAATCTTATACATTTCTCAAGGACTGGTAGTACAAATCATAAGCTTCTAAGAATAGAGTTTACAAAGCGGAAATGAAGTAAATACATCATCTGTTTAAAAAATACATTAACAGAGTTTTATAGATATGAGGCTACCATGAACAAGAGGCAGCTACAACCGCGACGCAGGTACATCTTCAAATCCATCTCCCATCGAACACAGTAACATCAGCAATCTGTATCTGCACGCAAGGTGCAAAAGTGTAGTATGAGTACAACCGACCTCATGTACTCAATAAGTAACAAACCTAACCTTAGGTTGAAAGTAATAACGAGCTAACACAAAGGTCGGGTCCAACACTAATATTCCACAACAGTTCATAACAGCATAGTACAAGTAACAAAAGAGTATCTCAGAAATAAAAGGCTCAGTTCGTTCACAGTTCCAGAAAAGTAGGCATTTCTTTTCAAGTATCTTAATGAAAACCCAAATCTTTTACCGAAAAAGCCAAAATACGATTAAGTTTGAAACTGTAATTTTTCCTAAAAGTCCTTTCAACAAATAATAAGATGTTTCACTTTCAAATAGCATGAGGAAAGTACTCCTCTATACCTATATATCAAGATGTATGAGAGGTCATAAATGACGTGATACTATACAGCATGAGGAAAAATGCATCTCTATACCTATATGTGCGGTGTGCATGCCAAATGCGATGCAAATCAGTGATAAAGATCATATGAATACTCTCAAAATATCAATTCACTCTGTCCTCCCAGTCACTCAGCACTCGGCACTCGACACTCAGCACTCGCACTCAGTAGGTACCTGCGCTCACTAGGGGTGTGTAGACTCCGGAGGGGCTCCTAACAGACCAAGTGCTATAATCCGCACGGATAACTAATGTGCTGCATGGACAACTCACGTGCCATAATATCAATATCTGGAATCGCATGGACAACTCACGTGCTACACGAACAACTCACGTGCTATAGTAAGTCAATCTGACCCACTACAGCGTGCAGCACGACCCCATAATCATCCTTACAACCAAACCCTTGGCCTCACTCAGTCATCAATATCTCCGGTCTCTCGGGCTCACAATGTCATGATACTAGCCCGAAAACAATGATATGATGCATCAATAAATAACTATAGAGACTGAGATATGATATGCATGTGAATGCGTATGACTGAGTATGTAATGCAATGAAAGCAGATTAATCAACAACATAAATGAACTCAGTGGGTCCCAACAGGACAAGCATATAGCCTAGACATGGTTTCAAACATAATCACAGCTCGATAACTCTAGTACGTAGAGATTTCATGATTTCAGACAAGTTCAGGTAACTACACAGTACCACAGAAATAACGGAATCACAGTTCACACAGTGAACGCCCACACGCATGTCACCTAGCATGTGCATCACCTCAACACCAATCACATAACACATATAATCAAGGTTCATATCCTCAGCTCCAAGATTAGAAGAGTTACTTACCTCAAACAAGCCAATTCCAACACCGAGCAAGAAAAGCAATGCTCCAAAATGCCAACCCGCGAGTTCCTCCGAACGGCTCGAAACTAACCAAAAACAACTCGAATGCATCAAATAATGCTAAAGGAACTAATCCCGATCGAAAAAGATCAAATCTTGAATCAAAAGCCCAAAAATCTGCCAAAACCCAACCCGGGCCCGCACCTTAGAACCCGACAAAATTTACAAAATCCAACAATCCATTCAATTATGAGCCCAACCATACTAGTTTCACTCAAATACGACTCCAATTCGATGTTCAAAACTCAAAAATTCATATTATGAAACTTTAGGCCAAAACCCCCAATTTCCTCTTTAAAATTCACAATCCAATTACCAAAAACGAAGGTAGATTCGTGATATAAGATCAAAAATGAGTAGAGAACACTTACCCCAAGTTGTGTGGAAACTTTCCTCTCCAAAGTCGCCCAATCCGAGCTCCAAAATCCGAAAATGAAGTTAGAAACCAAAGACCTCGAATTATAGGTTCTGCCCAGCGATTTCCGCATTTGCAGACAATTCGTCGTACTTGCGACCACCACTTTTGCGGAAAAACATCGCATTTGCGAAAAATGGCCTTGCCTAGCAACCCCCGTATCTGCGGTATCAAACTCCACATCTGCGAAGATACTCGCACCTGCGCTTCCACTCGACGCATCTGTGCATCCGTACCTGCGCCCTTTTCTCCGCTTCTGCGGGCCCCCTCATCCAGCTCTCATCTCGCATCTGCGATGCCTTTGTCGCTTCTGCGACCATCGCACCTGCGCAAACCAATTGCAGGTGCGATCATACCAGAATCCAGCAGCCTTCAACAATGCAACGTGAAGAGAAAATGATCTGAACCTCGTCCAAAACTCATCTGAGCCACTCGGGACCCCGTCCGAATATACCAACAAGTCCCATAACATAATACGGACCTTCTCGAGGCCTCAAATCACACCTAACAACATCGAAATGATGAATCACACCTATATTCAAAATCAATGAACTTTGAAACTTCAACTTCCACAACCGATGCCGAAACCTATCAAATTACGTCTGATTGACCTCAAATTTTGCACATAAGTCACATTTAACATTACATACCTGCTCCAGTGTCCGGTCAAACTTTCCAAAATTTCAACTTTCGCCATTTTGAGCCAAAAATCAACCATGGTCCTCCAAGTCACAATCCGGACACGCTCCTAAGTCCAAAATCACCCAACGGAGCTAACGGAACCATCAAAATTCCAGTTTGAGGTCAAATGCTAAAAAGTCAAAATTGGTCAACGCTTTCAAATTTAAAGCTCCCTAGTTGAGAATCATTCTTCCAAATTAGTCTCGAATAACCTAAAAACCAAAACCGACGATTCACACAAATCAAAATACATCATACGGAGCTACTCATGCCCATAAACTACCGAGTGAAATTCCAATGCTCAAAACGACCGGTCGGGTCATTACATCCTCCCCCACTTAAACATACGTTCGTCCTTAAACGTGTCCAGAGTTATTCTCAAAGCCATCAAACTGTCGTATAACCTTGCCATGCACATACCCCGGGGTGATCCCACGTCACCCTATCCCATACATGTCTGATAACATAACATAACTGATATTTCTCAATTCAACCTAGCCCATAAGCCTTAGAATCTAACTCCTAACATCCGGAATTTCTTATAAGATCTGAATCTCGCAACCTACACCCTGTATAAGTTTGAACAAGCTGTACCAAGCCGCAACCATAACCCAAGATACAATCGCATGATATATCACATAACACAGATACTCGTATAACCTTGCCATGCACATACCCCGGGGTGATCTCATGTCACCCTATCCCATACAGGTCCGATAACACAACATAACTGATATTTCTCAATTCAACCTAGCCCACAAGCCTTAGAATCTAACTCCTAACATCCGAAATTTCTTATAAGATCTGAATCTCGCAACCTACACCCTGTATAAGTCTGAACAAGTTGTACCAAGCCGCAACCATAACCCAAGATACAATCGCATGATATATCACATAACACAGATACTCGTAGCAATGATTTCTAATCACAGTAGCTGCTCAAAATAACCCAATACCGGTAATAAAGCTCATATCAAACAAGACTCCATTCTAAAACCTTTGTACACTACCAATGATGAAAGAAACACGCAGAACTCATAACCATTCATCAGATCAACTAGTCATGAAACTCCCTCTCCTTCGACAAGAACTATAGCAAATTTCTAAGCGGACTTTCGATATTATCCTTCCAACTATCTTGTAATCTATTCTGATAGTATCCATTCTAAGTCCAATGACCTCATCTCATCCAACACGACCACTCCAGTGACATAACACACCCATACAATCTAAAGCCACAACCGTGCAATCCGTGCACCAATAAGCAACATTCCAAATGTACCCAATCATGGAAAACTAACTTAGACGGGAGAACTGTCCCGCAAGCTCAACAAGTACCACCACAACGCAATGCTAAGAACCTATCACACACTGTAGAACCAAAACACATGAATCTAACACAAGGGTTCATATCTCAACATAACTCCGTTGCAATGCGTGACCCTATCCAAACATCGATCCATATGAAATACCTCAGCCACCATGCTCAAAATCAATAACCACGCGCAATCTGACATCAAGTACTCAAAGTGCATTACCATAACTATGGGAAAGCAGATGACATAATGCCACACAAAACTCGAAAGAACATAACCCATACTCCATCAACCATGCAATACCCAATTACTCATCTCGCTCAAATTCCGCTATAAAGCCCAAATAGAACCGCACCAGGTGTGCTTATAACCAACGAATCACAACTCCTCGTAGCATAGAAGAGTAACTCATAGATCATTTCAGAACACGAATAAGTTCAACAACAACCGAATGGTACATCCCTCAACAATAGCAGTATGGAGCCAACCAATCGGGCTCGGTGTAGAATACACATCCAAATTGGGCCTACCAATGGACCCCCAAGTCAACTATGGTCACCCACTAATAGATAAATAACCCTCCGAAGATACACAATGACTGAATCATAACACATACTAACATCTGGCTAGCTTCGGCCACGACTTCATAGTTCGCAACCATGAAACAATCTATTCCTGAGAAACCTAGTCTCCAACTCCAGAGAATACACGAATCACCATATCTGATTCCATCTCCACCACCCGAATGTCTAACACATCTCTCATACACGATCATCCCACGAGGAATACTTCTAGAATTCTTCTGTGCCTCCTAGCAAAATTTGAATATCAGCAGTCGATCAACCAGGAGAGTGCCGCAGTACCCGTGAAGTATCCATAAATCAAAACACATTGCCCCTCCTGAAATGTATACTCTCATCAAGCCATGCCAATTAGTAATATCAGTTACCTAGTCATCTGAAACCGTCCATGCTACCTACGAATCTATGCCCTTCCCTTCCAAACTGACATGTGACCTTGCACATGCAAATCTCAATCCCACACAACACTGCATCTACCATGCCATCCTGTGAAGAGTACAAGAATCATAATCAACTCTGAGTCATAAGCAGAATATATACCTGATCAGTCAGAAACCTTCTATTTGATCTCATCCCAGAGAAAATCCCAATATGCAACACATTCCTTACGCCGGTAGGAAATATACTCCTCGAACCGTGGTAAAAACCATTGAGAACTCTTCAAAACCCATTTGCACACAACCAAGCTATCAGAACCGAATCTCTCTAACTTAACCCAGCCACGTAGGTCGCCAAAACCCAAGAGCATGGCCACGAAACACCTGTGGAGGCTAGCCACATCGTAAGTACCCAAAGAACCGATTATATCCATTACCGTGCTGATCCAACCTACTACCACGATGTCCTATTTCTTCAAGTCCCTTCCAAATTACCTTCAAATTGATACTTCTCCTTGCTGGAACACCACGACCCTTAACCAAAATTCACCACACAAGAGACCCTAGTATAAAACCACAACGCCCTAAGACCCATAAGCCGCTGAATTCCCTTTTAACTACCCCCAAAGCATCACAACCGAGACATCCACTCCGAAAGACCTTATGTGAATTTAAAATTGTTACTCTTCCCTTTTTTTATACTAAAATATAGAATTCATAGTCATACAGAATTACCGCAAGTCTCGACACCATCCAATGTAACTCTCGGTTTCTAGCCATATACATATCTTGAAAATTCTCAATCACTACATATAAATCTTGAATCCATTAGAACCATTATCGAGAGTCATCCACTTTGCTCAATTCTAAATTGCACCACCCCAAATGGGCTGAAAGACACATGCCCCACTAGCAGAACAACACCCAAAGAAGTAACCCTTCCTTAATACCACCGATCAAATTCATACTTTGTGTACACTACATCCTTCGCGAATAACCACTCAATTATTTTATGATTCCCATGATTTGCATATACTCCTAAAGTGCCATAACCCGTATCCAGAAATTTCCTTACTCGAGTCATTCTCAAACTCAACCTCTGCAAGTCATAACTAATCAACAAGTATGCCTCAGACCAAAATTAAAATTTAACATATAACCATGAAATCAAATTGTCAATAGCAGGCTAACCCACTTGGCTCAAAGCCATAAATTAAAACACTCTATAATTCTCAATACCCATACTTTATTACTGCCATAATACCGCGGTGAGATTCAACTAAATCCTTCGTCAGCTCATGCAACACAAACCATCTAGTACCTCAATCATCTGCAATCTTGCATTCATCCTCGTGATGGTTAGGCCAACTTTAGCAATCGATCCAAACTCAAATTGTAACATATATCATTCACTGGTAAAGGAGAACTCTCTACAAATCATCATAGGGATCACACAACTTCAGGACACCTCGTAGGAGACAACCCACCTGCTTTGCCTCAAACTGGCATCTCCCAATACCTTTCCACAGTCACGACTACTACACAACCACTTTATCTTCTTGATTTTGAACTCATCAACAAGACATGAGAATCCACTTTACTCTACAACTAAATAACATGAGATATCCCTCAACACACCCATAACTCGAGACCATGCGCAAATCAAGATAGAAATCAAATACCCAATAGTCCTTGCTACATCTCAAGTAAACTATTCTCGTCACATTCGAACAATCTGAACACATCTCGCAGTCTAATCATACTCACCACATACTCATCCAATCACAAATTCCACTAATGGGCACACTAACGGACCTATAAATCCAAAAGGCACGTGCTCACACAATCGCAATCTTCGTGCTCAAGCTACCGTCAAAACCCGGCCTCAAGTCCTCTAGACTGGCCCATCATCACCACGCCAAAATCACATATCGCACCTTAACCATGGAATCACAAGCCGTCGGCGCACAGCCGATACCGAGCGCTCACATGCACATACGAATGCGTGGAAGGAATTCAAAGAATTACGCTTCAAGCTGAATCAATGTCGCACGATAAGGAAAGAAAGATGGGAAGCATATCCTAAATGTCTTGTAGCCTCTCGAAGATAGGTATGGATGTAATCATATCGATCCGCAAGACTCTACTAGACACTTGCTCATGACTTGTAGAACCTATGAACCTAGAGCTCTGATACCACCTTGTCACGACCCCAAAATCCACTAGTCGTGATGGCACCTAACCCAACCCGCTAGGTAAGCCAATTAACCACTAACTAATTTCAATAACAATTAATAAAGTGATTAAGTAAAGAAATATCTGAATCTTATACATTTCCCAAGGACTGGTAGTATAAATCATGAGCTTCTAAGAATAGAGTTTACAAAGCGGAAATGAAGTAAATACACTATCTATTTTAAAAATACATTAACAGAGTTTTATAGATCTAAGGCTACCATGAACAAGAGGCAGCTACAACCGGGATGCAAGTACATCTTTAAATCCATCTCCCATCGAACACAGCAACATAGGCAGTCAGTATCTGCACGTAAGGTGCAGAATTGTAGTATGAGTACAACCGACCCCATGTACTCAATAAGTAACAAACCTAACCTTAGGTTGAAAGAAGTGACGAGCTAACAAAAAGGTCGGGTCCAACATCAATATTTCACAACAGTTCATAACAGCATAGTACAAGTAACAAAAGAGTATCTCAAAAATAAAAGGCTTAGTTCGTTCACAGTTCCAGAAAAGTAGGCATTTCTTTTCAAGTATCACAGTGAAAACCCAAATCTTTTACCTAAAAAGCCAAAATACGAGTAAGTTTGGAACTGTGATTTTTCCTAAAAGTCCTTTCAACAAATAGTAAAATGTTTCACTTTCAGATAGCATGAGGAAAGTACTCCTCTATGCCTATATGTCAAGATGTATGAGAGGTCATAAATGACGTGATACTATACAACATTAGGAAAAATGCATCTTAATGTCTGTATGTCCAGTGTGCATGCCAAATGCAATGCAAATCAGTGATAAAGATCATATGCATACTCTCAGAGTATCAATTCACTCCGTCCTCCCAGTCACTCGGCACTCGGCACTCGCACTCAGTAGGTATCTGCGCTCACTGGGGGTGTGCAGACTCCGGAGGAGCTCCTAACAGCGCAAGTGCTATAATCCGCACGGACAACTCATGTGCAGCACGGACAACTCACGTGCCATAATATTAATATCTGGAATCGCACGGACAACTCACGTGCTATAGTAGGCCAATCTGACTCGCTGCGGCGTGCAGCCCGACCCCATAATCATCCTCACAACCAGGCCCTCGGCCTCACTCAATCATCAATCTCTTCAGTCTCTTGGGCTCACAATGTCATGATACTAGCCCGAAAATAATGATATGATGAATCAATAAATAACAACAGAGACTGAGATATGATATGTATGTGAATGCGTATGACTGAGTATGTAATGCAATGACAGCAGATTACTTAACAACAGAAATAACCTCAGTAGGTTCCAACTGGATAAGCATATAGCCTAGGCATGGTTTCTAACATAATCACATCTCGATAACTCTAGTACGTAGAGATTTCATGATTTTAGACAAGTTCAAGTAACTGCACAGTACTACAGAAATAACAGAATCACAGTTCACATGGTGCACGCCTACACGCCCGTCACCTAGCATATGTGTCACCTCAACACCAATCACATAACACATATAGTCAGGGTTCATACCCTCAGCTCCAAGATTAGAAGAGTTACTTAACTCAAACAAGCTAATTCCAATACCGAGCAAGCCAAGCGATGCTCTAAAATGCCATCTCGTGTGTTCCGACCTCCGAACGGCTCGAAACTAACCAAACACAACTTGAATGCAACAAACAATGCTAAAGGAACTAATCCCGGTCAAAAAAGATCAAATCTTGAATCAAAAGCCAAAAACTGGGCCAAAAACCCAACCCGGGCCTGCACCTCTGAACCCGACGAAATTTACAAAATCCAATAACCCATTCAATTACGAGTCCAACCATACTAGTTTTACTCAAATCCGACTCCAATTCGATGTTCAAAACTCAAAAATTCATATTATGAAACTTTAGGCCAAAACCCTCAATTTTCTCTTTAAAATGCACAATCCAATTACCAAAATCGAAGGTAGATTCGTGATAAAAGATCAAAATGAATAGAGAACACTTACCCCAAGTTGTGTGGAAAATGTGTTCTCCAAAGTCGCCTAATCCAAGCTCCAAAATTCGAAAATGATGATAGAAACCAAAGACCTCGAATTATAGGTTCTGCCCAGCGATTTCCGCATTTGCGAACAATTCGTCGCACCTGCGCCCACCACTTTTGTGAGAAAACATCGCTTCTACGAAAAATGGCTTTTGCCCAGCAACCCCCGCACCTGCGGTAACAAACTCTGCATCTACGAAGACACTCGCACCTGCTCTTCCACTCGACGCACCTGCGCATTCGCACCTGCGCCCTTTTCTCCGTTTCTGCGGCCCCCCTTATCCAGCTCTCATCTTGAATCTGCGATGCCTTTATCTCTTCTGCGGTCATCGCACCTGCGCAAACCAACTGCAGGTGCGATCATACCAGAATCCAGTAGCTTCAGCAATGCAACATGAAGTGAAAATGATCTGAACCTCGTCCAAAACTCATCTGAGCCTCTCGTGACCTCGTCCGAATATACCAACAAGTCTCATAACATAATACGGACCTTTTCGAGGCCTCAAATCACACCTAACAACATAAAAATGACGAATCACACCTAAATTCAAAATCAATGAACTTTGAAACTTCAACTTCTACAACCGATGCCGAAACCTATCAAATTACGTCCGATTGACCTCAAAATTTGCACACAAGTCATATTTGACATTACGGACCTGCTCCAACTTACTATCTGAATTTGATAATGGAACACGCAGCGGTCGTAAATATCTAGCAGGTCATAATGAGCGCCGAAGGAAGCCTCACACAGGTAGGTGCTCTGATATGGAATGCCTTAACATACTTAACTTCTACTCAGCTTTTTACTGATTCCTTCTATTCCATTCAGATAAAAGTTGGAAATGTTGTTTTGTTTTTGACCACTATAGGAGTCTTTGATTGTTAAACCATCTTCTTTTATGGTGTTAGGATTTCTATATCAGTTTTCTTTTATACATTAAGGAAATTATTGTTGAGGCCTGAACCTAGAGGAGAGTCAGTTTGGCATCGCTAATAGTGACCTGATATCACAATTGATCAGTATCAACTTCTATTCTTTGCCTTTTTCAGAGATGTGTTCATATCATTTGATTCCATATGTTTTTTGTGAAATGTTTGTAGAAAATTCACAAATTCAATTTATTGTTTCATCACACTCCCTAGGTTCTGCGGGTACCAAGTTTCGGGGAACTTCTTTTGCTATGTCATCCTTTCTTTGCCAAAATGTTCTTAGCAGCAACCTTCTGGATCAACCAAAATATGAGATGAAGGACTGGTATACGAATGTAAAGTTTGAAGGCACTGGTGATTATAGCCCTCGACTAACCATGCCTTTCGCAAATGCACACTCAAAACCAAAATCCCGTTGCACTTCATACCATACCGAGAAACAGTGTCCACCTCTTCACAACGAAGAAATAACTTCTCTAACAAGAAGCAAAACTGTTGAGAGTAGAAAGTCCTATATGCATGATATAAAAGGATATGATTTTGGTACCTGCTCTCTATTCCAAAGTTCCTCAATAGGAGGTGAAGTCTTGAATGTTCTGGACTCGACCTCAACCATTCAGGGGATTTCCGGGATATCAAACTCGGGTTGTGCTTGCTCTCTTCTGTCATCTCAATCACAAGATTCATCAAATCAATCATCTCAAATTCCCACAACTAGTCACATAATTACACCGAGAAGCAATGCTCATTATGATGTGACACACATATCTGAAAAAGCTCCTGGGAATTAACCCTCAGGCTTTATCCAGTAGAGTGCATGATACATTCAATTCAGTTGGGGTAAATTCTGGATAGAGTTGCTTGGAACATATTCTAGTGTCTAACAGTAGCAACAATTATTTCATAAATGGGATCAATCAGGGATCCGAATATGTAAACGCCAAGGACCAACTTGCTTCAGTTGTCACCACAACTTCAGTGAGTGGAAACATCAAAGGTGTTTCATGCTAGAATCACTTGATCAAGTATTTGAAAAATATGCATTACCAGAATGAGAGCCTTACTTTTGTATATTTTGTATGTGTCCTGGTTATGAATAGTGTAACAGCTTGTTAGCTTTAACAATTACATAGCCTGCTTCTTTTTGATTGCAAATAATCGGCTACTGGATAAAATTTAGTTTCGTGTAGAGCTAGATACCAAATTATTGGAACTTTACCTATAATATTATGACTTTTATTGTTAGTTAGTTAGTCTGTATTTGTACTGATAGTTTGTTAGTTAATAGTTGGTTAGTCAGGGTGATGTGGCAGTGCCCTATTGGTTAAATTAATTAGTGAGTTAGTGGAGCTTTGTATATAATCACCTGCACGGTTGCTAATGAAATGATGCACTCATTCTATCTGAAAATGCTCTCTTCTTCTTCTCTCTAGAAGCTTCCTTTATTAGAGGACTTATTGGGCTTGAGGCTCCAAGTGCAGATTAGCACTGTTTTTTGGCATGGTATCAGAGCAGGAGCTACTGATAATCTGCGCAAGTTCATCAGTGTAATCTACATCATCCTCGAGTATATCGATCCTTCATTTACTGAGTGATTTTTTAAATTGAATCCTTCAATAGAAGAAACAACAATCTCATATACACATCCATTAAACCTTGGTCCATCCGACACTCCTGTCATTGTTCTAATCCTTGTGAAGTTAACAGGATCTGAGAACTATGGTCTTTGGAGCAGGACGATGAAGATCACATTATTGGGGAAGAGAAAGCTAGGGTTTGTGACCGGCACCTGCTCAAAGGAGTCATGTGATACAGAACTACATGAACTGTGGGAAACGTGTAATGCAATTGTACTCTCATGGCTCATGAACACAGTGTCAACAGAGCTCCTTAGTGGAATTGCGTATGCTTCAAAAGCTCATTTGGTTTGGGAAGATCTAAGAGAACTATTTGACAAGGTCAATCGCATGAGGATTTTTCAGATTCACATAGCTATTGCTACTCTATCTCAAGGTACATACTCTATCTCTACTTACTTCACCAAGTTGAAATATTTGTGAAATGAGTATGATGCCATGGTGCCTGCTTCTAATTCGAGAGAGTATGCTGAACACTTATAAAAACAAAGGTTGCTACAATTTCTACGTGACCTAAGTGACTCTTATGATCAAGCTAGGAGACAAATTTTTCTAAAATCCAATGAGTCATCTCTTAATCAAGCATATGCTATGGTAATTAAAGATGAGTCCCAGCACTCCTCTTCTGGTTTGAGCTCTTTGAATGAAAAAATTGATCAGATAGCAATGCAAGTTGGCAGGGGTCAAGGTTACAGGGGAAAGAAGCCCTTTATGCAATGTGAGCATTGTGGGCTTAGAGGTCACGCCAAGGAAAACTGCTATAAAATCATAGGATATTCTGAAGATTTTAAAGGAAAGAAGAAGTTTAATAATAGCAACTTTGGTGGACAGCCTCGCAGAGGTAATGGCAATTTTGGAGGACAGTTTGGAAATCAATAATCTATCAATGCTATGAATAATGTATGTGGAAATGCTGGAAGTGCTGATGTTTAGTCCCAAAGTTCTTCAGGAAGTGCTGATTTATAAATTACTCTGGCTGAAAAAGGACCATACTCCACTGAGGATACATACAAACAAATCCTAGGACTGCTAAGCCAAGACAACACTGATGCCCAAGCTAATATGGCAGGTATTACTACTTGCTTAATAACTAGTAGTTTTGCAAATGAATGGATTGTCGACTCAGGTGCTACATATCACATAGCAGCAACTGAAAACTTATTGAAAGATGGAGCTCATACTAGGAAGGCTTCTAAGGATAGTGTACATCTACCTACAGGATATAAAGTTACAGTCTCGTATGTTGGTGAATCCTGTTTATTTGGAATTGAGTCCATTAGTGATGTGTTGTTCATACCTGACTTCAAATTCAATTTGTTTTCAGTGTCCAAGTTAACCAGATAGCTCTCATGTTCAGTCAACTTCTTCCCTAACTTTGTTTTGTTTCACGACCTTTACAGTGGTAGGGTGAAGGGAATTGGTAAGGAGAATGCTGGACTATACATTTTGAGAGAAGTAATTGACAAGAATAAGGTCAAGACTCAGAGGTTGGCTGCTGCAGAGAATGGAGAAGACTGCAGACTATGGCATATGAGGCTTGGACACCCCTCACCAACTGCTATAAAGAGTATGAACTTAGAAAGTGCTGTAAATAATGAAGTGTTGAATAAGTGTCATGTTTGCCCACTAGCTAAGCAAACTAGACTAGTATTTCCTACTAGAAATTCTAGAACTGATTTCCCTTTTTCTACTGTTCATATAGATCTTTGGGGCCCTTATAAAGTTTCCACCTTTGATAAGAAATGCTACTTCTTGACCATTGTAGATAATTTCAGTCGTTATACATGGATTAATCTACTACAGCTTAAATCAGAAGTTAGTGTTGCTATTAAGATGTAACAATCCGACTTGTCATTTTAAGAATTAACGTTCCGTTCGGTGACTTAAAGTCCCGAGCAACTTCGTAATATGTGTTATTACTTGCGTATGCGGTCGAGTTTGGTTTTTCGGAAGGTTTGGAATTAAATAGAAAGAGCAATTCTCATTTTGAAGCTTAAATGAAAAGAGTTTGACCGGAGTTTGACTTTTGAACAAACGATTCTGGAATGAGATTTTGATGATGTCAATAGCTTCGTATGGTGATTTCGTACTTAGGCGTATGTCCGAAATTGAATTTGGAAGTCCGTAGGTCAATTCGACGTATTTTGGCGAAAGTTAAAAAATGGAGGATTTTTAGAAAGTTTGACCGGCAGTTGACTTTATTGATATTGGGGTCAAAATTCGATTTCAAAAATTGGAACAACTACATTATGTCATTTTTGACTTATGTGCAAAATTTGAAGTCATTCTGGATTGATTTGATATGTTTCGGCACAAGTTATAGAATTAGGAAATTTCATAAACTCATAAGTTTGATTCGAGGTGCGATTTATAGTTTTGTTATTATTTGATATGATTTGAGGTCTCGACTAAGTTCGCATCGTGTTTTAGGACTTGTTGGTATATTTGGTTGGGGTCCCGGGGGCCTCGAGTGTGTTTCGGATGTGTTTCGGGTGTTATCGGATCATTGGGTTACTTTGGATGTTGGTTTTCTGATGTCTGGTGTTGTTCTTTGCATTCGTGAGGTGCCTCTCGCATTCGCGAAGAAGGATTTGGCTTTTGGGATTTTGTGCTTCGTCTTCGCGAAGAAGGAATTCCTGTTGTCCATCACCCGACTTCGGAAGCTTATATCTTACAATCTATAAGGAATTTAGAGTTGATCCAAAAGTGAAAGTTGTACTCCTTTGCGTCTAGATTTCAGAAATGTAAACTGTTTGGCATTTGGAGTTGTGTACAAAATATTATGGTGGATACACTACAAGCTATCTGGGAAGAGTTTAGAAATCACGAAGAAGAAATTGATGCTGCACAGGGCTGACTTTGGAAGCTTATATCTCGAAATCTATAAGGAATTGGGAGATGATAAAAACATGAAAATTGTATCCCTTGATATCTAGATTTCAAAAAGTTAAACTATTTGTCATTTGGAGGTTTGTACAAAAGGTTATGACCATTGTACTAGAGGCTGTCCAAGAAGAGTTTGGAAATAGTTGTGGAAGGATTTGTTCATCGCGAACGCGAGGGGACGGTCGCGAACGCGAAGAACAAACCCCTGGGTAGCAGAATAAAGTCCAAAAATGATACTTCATCTCATTCTTCCATTTTTGGACGAAGAAAGCTCGGGTGAGGCGATGTTTCGAGGGTTTTTCAAGGAAAACATTGGGGGTAAGAATTCCTAACTCGATTTTGGTAAAAATACATGAAACTATTATTGTTTTTATCATGAAATTAGTGAATTGGGTTGAAAATGGTAGAAATTTTCTATACCTTAAATTGAGGATTTGGAGGTCGATTCGTTATCGGAATTTGATAAAATTGGTATGGTTGAACTCGTATCGGAATGGGTGTTCGGATTTCGTAAAAATTCTGTCGGGTTTCGAGAAGCAAGCCCCGCATTGACTTTTTAGAATAAAATTTTAAGTTCACGTTTTATTATCCGGAATTATTTCCGATGAATTTTAATGAAGTTATAAATTAATTTGGATAGATTTGAGCTGTCCGGAGGTCAATTCAAGCAAGAAGGCTATTTTGAAATATCGACATAACTTCAAAAAGGTAAGTATCTTGACTAACCTTGAGTGGGGGAAATTACTATTTAGGCATTGAGTCTTATGTAGAAATTGTGTAATTGAAAATCATGTACGCGAGGTGACGAGTACGTACTTGGTTTATATGTGCAAATTACATTGGTTGAAATTCATAGACGCCCTTAAGTACTAAATTGGAAATTTGCTAGCACTTGTTAAATCCTTATTTGTCATGCCTCGTTCTTTGTTTGTCGAATTTGTTTTATATGATGATTTGGTGTGATTGCTACTTTGATCCTTATGTGTATTCTGTATGCTGGTTGAGTTGACATTTTCTGAAAATAATTATATTTTGGATTTTCCATCTGCAAATAATTATTAAATAAGTTTAAATGGAGACGTTAATATATTTATCAGAAATTTTGATTTAAGAAGAGGTTGTTCTTGCTGAGTTATTCTTCCGTCTTTGCTCTTGCATATTTACTTTGAGACTACAAGGCGTTTACTCGATAGATCCCCCTATACTACATATTTACTTTGGGACTACGAGGCGGTACCTCAGGAGATCCCCTGTCTTGCATATTTACTTTGGGACTACGAGGCGGTACCTCGGGAGATCCCCTATCTTGCATATTTACTTAGGGACTACGAGGCGGTACCTCAAGAGATCCCCTTGTACTGCATATTTACTTTGGGACTACGAGGCGGTACCTCGAAAGATCCCCTTGTCTTGCATATTTACTTTGGGACTACGAGGCGATACTTCGGGAGATCTCCCTGTACTGCATATTTACTTTGGGACTACGAGGCGATACCTCGGGAGTGCCCCTGTTATTATATCTATTTGATATGCTGTTACTTTTCTGTAAATTCTCACCGTTCACTTCTCAGTCATTTCATTAAATTATTATATCTTCTGCCTTGTGAATTATCCGTGCATTTCTGATATGAAATGTGGGCACGAGGTGCCGCGAGTAAATGATGATAATATTGGCACGTGAGTTGTCCGTGCGGTTGGGATAGAGATATAGGCACGCAGTGCCGTAGAAATATGAAAGTGGGATGAGACCCGTAATTTTATGATTTTGAAATGAGGTGTCACATGGTGACTTTTAATTGAAAAGATATTTTATTTGAAAGGATTATATTCAAAAGAGTTTATTTGAAAGAATTATATTTGAAAGACTTTTATTTGAAGAATTATATTTGAAAGACTTTTATTTGAAGAATTATATTTGAAAGATAATTATTTGACGGAATTATATTCGAAAGATTTGATTTGAAAGGATTATATTCGAAGGAGTTTATTTGAAAGAATTATATTTGAAAGATCTTATTGAAGAATTCTATTTGAAAGATATTTATTTGAAGAATTACATTCGAAAGATATTTATTTGAAAGAATTATATTTGAAAGATATTTATTCGAAAGAATTATATTCGTAAGATATTTATTTGAAAGGATTATATTCTAAAGATTTCTATTCGAAAAACTTGTAGATAAAAGAGACATATTTTGAAAGACTTGATTAATTGGTTGTGCTTGTGTTCATTATTCGTTTGGACAGTGTTTATGGTGTTCTTACTGTCTTGCTGCCTTGCTGTTTATGTCACTAGTTGATTATTGTTGCTATCACTGCTATTTGTTTTCTGTTATTTTTGTATGCTATATTTAACAGGTTATTAGACTAATGAGTGTCTTGAATGTACCTCGTCTCTACTCCACCGAGGTTAGTCTTGATACTTACTGGGTATCGACTGTGGTGTACTCATACTACACTTCTGCACATTTTTGTGCAGAGCCAGGTATTGGAGATATCAGACTCAGGAAGAGTTAGGGTGTTGATCACAAGGATTAAAGGTAGAGCTGCTTGGTCGTCACAGTCCCTTGGAGTCTTTCTATTTTATTGTACTGTCAACTCTTATTCGAACAGTATTCTATATTCGATCCTTGAGATCATTGCATGTATTCAGTTAGAATTTGTGACTCAGTATTACCAGTCTTGGGAGGTTGTTTGAATATTTCTGTTGTTAGTTTTGACACTTGTGCTAGATTATTAGATAAATTATATATATTGAATTCAAAAAAAGAAAAATAGCTTGAATTGTTATTATAATCGACTTACCTAGTCTTAGAGACTAAGTGCCATCACGACGCCTGTGGTAGGATTTTGGGTCGTGACATAAGAACTTTCTCTTGATGATAAATTATCAGTTTGGGACTATGGTGAAGATAATAAGATCTGACAATTGTATAGAATTTTTTTAATTATCAGTGTAAATCACTCTTGCAAGATCTAGGTGTAATACATCAGAGTAGTTGCACACATACTCCACAACATAATAGTGTTGTGGAGAGGAAAAATAAATATATATTAGAGATAGCAAGAGCTTTAAAATTTAAGTCCAAAATGCCTATTAAGTACTGGGGCATTTGTATTACAACTGTTGTGTACTTGATCAATAGGCTACCATCTGTAGCCATCAAAGGAAGAGTCCCTATGAAGTGCTACACTCTAAATCTCCATCTCTGAAACACTTGAGGGTAATAAGATGCATATGTTATGCAACCACTGTACCCAAAGGTGATAAGTTTGCTGCAAGAGCTAGACCTGTAGTTCTTATGGGTTATTTTGAGAGACATAAGGGCTATCTACTGCTGGAATTGGATAGAAAACAATATTTTGTGAGTAGGGATGTGGTTTTCAAGGAATCAGAATTTTCTTTTGTTGAAAATTTAGACACAGATCAATCCTGGTTCCTTGATATGCCTAATAATGTACAAAGTCAGGATGTGCAAGAAGTGCAGACACCTACCACAGCAACTCACACACCTGATACAATTGATGACCTTGAAACTGAATAATCAGTCACTGAAGGTGCTGAACTTGAATAGGTCATAACATCACAGGAAGAGACAAAACAGGAGATGGCACCACAAGTAGCAGAAACAACACCAACACCACCAACAATTGTCAGAAGGTCTACTAGGGAGTCCAAAGAGCCTATTTGGATGAAAGACTACATAGCACCAAGCAAAGCTTCCAGCAGATATCTTTTGGCAAATCATCTCTCTTATAATAATGTTACTACATAGTACCAAATGGATGTATACAATGCTTTCTTGCAAGGTGATCTCTGTGAAGAAGTGTACACGGAACTGCTTGAAGGTTTTAGAAGACGGGGGAGCAGAAGGTTTCAAAGCTACTGAAATCCTTATATGGGCTTAAGCAAGCCTCTAGGAAATGGAACATCAAGTTGACAAAGGCATTTCTTGAAGCAGGATTTGCTCAGAGTATGTAAGGCCCCATGAAATTCTTCCTAAAAACCTGGGTTCCGTGATGCCGGGGCAGGCATAGAGGTTAATAATAGTAAAGATTCTTCGCGGCGAGCTTGCTCGCCGTGGTTTGGACTTTTTGAATTGAACAGTGTGTTGGAGAGTTGAAGGAAATATTTGGTAGAAGTAGGCGTTTCTACGGCCCATTTTGCGGCTGCATAATCACTCTACGGGCCGCAGAATGGTCATAGAGTGAGACAGTTTTTCTGGGTCATTTTGATGTCATTTTCGCGGCCCATTATGCGACCGCCTAACCATTTCGTGGGCAGCACTCTTATCCACAATCAGCCTTGGAGTTTTGTGGAGGGAGGTTCTGCGGCGCATTATGCAACCGCAGAACAGGTCTACGGGTCGCATAGTGACCGCAGACCCAATCAGTTTCTTTCTAGTTTTGGCACCCAATTTGTGCGGCCGATATGCGGACCGCATATCCATTCTGCAGTCGCATATGCGACCGCATATCCTATTCCGGGGCTTCATTTTTGGAATTTTTTAACCCGACCCTTCTTCGTTAAAATATATGCCATAGCTCATTTTGAGCACATTTCTGATATTTTTAGAGTGAGAAAGAGTTCTTAGAATAGGGAAGTAACCTTCAACCTATTATCCACCAATTCTTGCTCAATCCTTGAAGATTATCAAGAAAATCCTCATCTTAAAGGTAAGAATCTATGCCCTAGCTCTTAATTTCAAAAATCTACAAAAAAGGAATAATTTGAAAGACAATTCTTGGGTGTGGGAGTTGTTATCTTGTATGCATGTGTTATCAAATAATGTAGGAAGGTTCTGAGATACAAAATGGTAGAGAATGGGTTGAGGAATGATATAATCTTTCCCAAAAGGCCCTTAAAAACCTTAATGCACACTTAGTGCTTGATAATATGCTCAAATGAGCTAGAATCATGATCATTTCCAAATTTTGGTCCAACTTATTTTATTTCTAAAATAGATAGAAGTGCTAAGAATTACGGAACGTTTTAAAGTTTAAAGGAAGCTCAATTGAGGTATGTTGGATAAACCCCCTTCTTCTTAGAATCGAATCCCACGGTGTTCATGTAATTGGTGTAAGTCCCAAATTGATCATTATAGAATTGGCTATTCCTAATGTGTTTGTGTTGAAGGATGTATGTTCAATATTTATTCTAAATGCTTCATCATGTCAGCTTGCCATTTGAGGATGTGTTCAAAATGTGGAATATATGTTAGAAATGTTAAGACTTCATGTCACGATCGAATAAAGATTGTTATGCCAAATTGTATGAAAAGCCTCTATGTGCCTACGATTCCTAAATTGCTCATATGTGAATTTAATGTCTTGAATGGGAAGCCTTATTGTTGTTGATAATGATAATGATGTTTGAATGTGGAAAGGGGAACTGGAATTATGAAATACGGTCAAGTCCCAAGAATGACTTTATAATTGCGTCCACGAGTGCCAATGAATTGAAAAGACGTGAAATAAATATGAAATGAGTTGAATGATTGAAAAGGTAATGTCTCGGGTGAGACGGCCTAGCCGATCGGGCCGTGATCGGACGCAATGCCGCACACATGGTGGTGACTGTGCTAGAAATCATGATGAAATTGTAGTTATGGTTGATGTCTCAAATGAGACAACCTAGCCGATCGGGTCGTGATCGGACTCCGTGTAAGAACACAATGGTATTTTGAATTATGGTATATCGGCTCTAAAGATCATCCAACCTAATAAGATGGAAATTGACTTGAGAACTTATATGATCCTTAACATGATGTTTTAGTATTATTTGAAGCTCTTATTGAATTCTCGATCATTTCCCTCCCTTGTATTATTATTCATTCTATTGAGATGGTGTTTAACTTTACATACTAGTACTATTCGACAGTACTAACGTCCTTTTTTGCCAGAGGCACTACATCTTTAAATGGATGCAGGTGGTTCCATAATAGGCAGTGTTGATCAGTGATAGCAGTATACCTTTCTCCTAGCAGACTTGGTGAGCCCCACCTCATTCCGGGGTCATGTATCTTTTGTACATTTTGTTATCATGTTTGGAGGTATAGCCGGAGCCTTGTTGCCGGCACTATCATTTTACTCCTTTGTATCTTTTAGAGGCTCCGTAGACACTATGTGGGTTGTACATGGGTGCTAGAAAAGTCAAACATATTATGTTGTGTTTTGGTCTCTTGTTCCACTCGAATCATAAGAATGTGTGTATCTTGAAACTTAAAAATAATGTAACTAATGAGACGATTTAGTATTGTATATATGATATTCCTACTGTTTAATTAATGAAATCATGTCGTCTCTTGATCATGGGTGAGTTAGGTAGAAAGTATCTAACAGGCTTGCTCGACTGGGTCCACTCGGTTGAGTGCCAGTCGCGCTCCCCGAGGTTAGGGCATGACAAACTTGGTATCAGAGCCTAAGGTTTTAAAGTGTCCTAGGATGTCTCGGAGCGGTGTCTAGTGGAGTCCTCCTTATCGGTGTGTTGTCCACTACATCTATAAGTTGGAGGCTACTTGGACATTTAGGAATAATACCCTTCTTTGATATTCTGGATCATGCGATGAAACTGATTGTGAAACTGTTCCTCCTCTAAATTGTGCATTCCTTTAACTTTCAGTACATGGCACCTAAGAAGAAATCAAGAACTGGCCAAGGAGCCAATATCGCCTCAGGAGTGGTAGTTGACCCTTTATTTGATGATGCGAGTGAATACCCGAGGGGCGAGGATAATCCCCCAACTACTACACTGCCTGATTCCAATACACCTGACCAGGCTACACTAGTTGTTGTACCTACTGAGGGTGCAGCGGTTCCTCCAACTGATATTCCGGTTCCACCACCAGCTCCAACTTCCGATTCTGGTGTTTCTGATGTTGATCTTAGGGGAGCTATCCAGATGCTGACATAGATAGTGTCTTCTCAAGCCCAGAGATCAAATGCATCCACCCACTTCTTCTAGCCAACAAGTGGATTCTAGTGGTTCCAGGGTGAACAGGTTTCTTCAGTTGGATCCTCCGGTATTCACAGGTGCTAATCCCGAGGAGGACCCACAGGACTTCATTGATGAGATGCATAAAACTCTCCGGGTTATGCGTGCTACTGAGACGGAGGGAGTGGAGTTGGCCGCCTACCGCCTGAAAGAGGTGGCCTATTCTTGGTTTGAGCTGTGGGAGGACTCTCGGGAGGAGGGGAGCCCTCCAGCAAGGTGGAGTGAGTTTGTTGACGCTTTCATGGACCATTTATTGCCTGCCGAGACTAGGGCAGCCCACGCCACAGAGTTTGAGAACCTTAAAAAAGGTAGTAAGAGTGTGTGGGAGTATCACATGGAGTTCGCGCGCCTATCAAAATATGCCATTCTCATGTTGTCTACTATGGAGGCTAGAGTGTGTCAGTTTGTGCAGGGCCTTAGCCCTTTGGTTATCAATGAGGCCGCTACAGCTGCCTTGAATTTAGATATGAACTATGGAAAGATGGTAGCATTTTCTCAAGCTACAGAGAACCATAAGTTGAAGAACAGAATGGAGCGAGAGGGTACCAGCAAGGCCCGGTCTGCGGGCAACTTTGGGGAGTCATTTGGTAGGGGAAGATCAGCTTTTAGGGGAGGGTCATCAGGGTTATCCCAGTCTTTTGCTCAGTCTTCAGCCAATGCACCGCCAGCAGGGCCTAGTCAGCAACATGGGAGTCATTTTAGGCCCAATCAGGGCAACAGGGGACCCCACCAGCAGGGCCCATCAAGAGGGAGATTCTAGCAGCAGCGGAGGCCCCCATGGCCCAGGTGTGGGAAAATGCACTTGGGGATCAGCTACATGGACATACATATATGTTACGGGTATAGATTAAGGGGTCATATTCAAAGGGAGTATCGTTCATCCCGCTAGGGTGCGGGCAGGGGCACAGCACAGCCATCCAGTTCTGCAGCTGCTACATCTTCAGCACCCCCTCCAGCTCGAGGCACTCCAGCACCCGCAGGGCGTGGTGCATCTAGGGCCGGTGCACATAGTTCAGGAGGACCCAGTCGTTTCTATGCTATGAATGGTCGCCAAAGTGAAGAGGCTTCTCCAGATGTTGTCACATGTATATTGACTGTCCAATATCATGATGTATATGCTCTTATTGATCCCGGTTCCACTTTGTCCTATGTTACCCCTTATGTTGCTATGGAATTTGGGATAGAACCGGAATAACTTCCTGAGTTGTTCTCTGTATCTACTCCGGTTGGCGAGTCTATTATGACCGCACGGGTTAATAGGGGTTGTGTTGTCACGATGCGTGGCTGAGACACCGTGGCCGATCTCATTGAATTGGGGATGGTCGATTTTGATGTAATTATGGGAATGAATCGGCTTTATTCATGTTTTGCCAAGATCGATTGTCGAACTAGAACTGTGAGGTTTGAATTTCCAAATGAGCCAGTTGTTGAATGGAAGGGGGATAATGTGATACCAAAATGTAGGTTTATTTCTTACCTTAAGGCCAGAAAGATGATTAACAAGGGGTGTATCTGTCATTTGGTCCGGGTTACGGACACCGATGCTGAGGCACCTACACTCGAGTCTGTGCCAGTGGTGAATGAATTTTCGGAGGTCTTTCCTGATGAGGTCCCTGGGATTCTGCCAGACAGGGAGATTGATTTTGGGATTGATGTGATGCCAGACACACAGCTTATATCTATTCCTCCCTACAGGATGGCACTAGCAGAATTAAAGGAGCTAAAGGAACAATTGAAGGATTTGTTAAAGAAGGGTTTCATCCGACCGAGTGTGTCACTATGGGGCGCATCGGTTCTCTTTGTGAGGAAGAAAGATGGATCACTAAGGATATGTATTGACCACCGACAGCTCAACAAAGTCACAATCAAAAATAAGTACCCATTGCCAAGAATAGATGATTTGTTTGATCAGTTACAGGGTACTAGGTACTTCTCCAAAATTGATTTACGGTTCGGGTACCACCAATTGAAGATCATGGAGCAGGATATTCTGAAAACAGCTTTCAGAACTCGGTATGGGAACTTTGAATTTCTGGTAATGTCCTTTGGGCTAACAAATGCCCCGGCAACTTTCATGGATCTTATGAATCGGGTTTTCAAGCCTTTTCTCGATTCCTTTGTCATAGTATTCATTGACAATATTCTTGTGTATTCACTAGATCGAGAGGACCACGTGGATCATCTCATGGTAGTTTTGCAGGCTCTTCATCAGCACCAATTGTACGCAAAATTTTCAAAATGTGAATTTTGGCTTGAATCTGTCATATTCTTGGGTCATGTTGTGTAATGACCCGGCCGGTCGTTTTGAGAACTTAAGTCTCGTTTGGTGGCATAAGGCCCTGAGAAGCTTCATATTATGTGTATTGACTTGCGTGCGTGGTTGCATTCAGTTACCGAAAGACTCAGAGTGATTTGGGACACTTAGTCCCTAAAACGGAAGCTTAAGTCTTAGGATTTTGACCGTAGTCGAAACTATGTGAAGACGACTTCAGAATGGCGTTTCATCGGTTCCATTAGCTCCGTTGGGCGATTTTGGACTTAGGAGCGTGTCCGGACTGTAAATTCGAGGTCTGTAGCTGATTTAGGCTTGAAATGGCGAAAGTCAAATTTTTGGAGATTTGGACCGGAAGTGGACTTTTTGATATTGAGGTCGGAATGCGATTCCGAGAGTTGGAACAGCTCTGTTATGTTATTTGGGACTTGCCTACAAAATTGGACGTCATTCCGAGTTGATTTGATAGGTTTCGGCACGGGTTTTAGAAGTTGAAAGATTTGAAATTTATAAGTTCGATTCATGGTGCGATTCATAGTTTCGACATTATTTGATGTGATTTGAGACCTCGAGCGAGTCCGTGTTAGGTTATGGTACTTGTTGGTATGTTTAGACAGGGTCCCGGGGGCCTCGGGTGAATTTCGGATGGGCTACGGGTCTTTTTCCCCTATTTTTGAACTGTTGTTATCTGTCATCTGGTTTCCTTCATCGTGTTCGCGTTCGCGTTCGCGTTCGCGTTCGCATAGTGTTATTTTGGAGGGCGAAATATCTCCTCTTCGCGTTCGCAGTCACCCTCTCGCGTTTGTGAAGTTCTGCCACCCCCTTCTTCGCGTTCGTGTGTCACTTACGCGTTCGCGTAGCTATTCCATTACACTCTTCGCGTTCGCGTACTACTTCACGCGTTCGCGAAGAGCAGTCATTGGGCCATCATATTTTTCCTCTCCGCGTTTGCGAACGTGTTGTCGCGTTCGCAAAGAACAACTGGGCAGCTTTTGTTTCTCTTCTTCGCGAACGCATCCCTTTCTCCACGTTCGCGATGTAAAAAAACCCCGGGCAGAATATAAAGTCCTCTATTATGAGGGTTTGCCATTTTCACCATTTTTGGAGTTCTAGAGCTCGGTTTTGAGCAATTCCTTGTGGGTTTTTCATGCAAATCGATTAGGTAAGTGTTCTTCACCTAGAATTTATTTATTTCCATGATTCTATCTTTATTTTTATCATTTAATTTGTGTTTTGAGTTGAAGAAAATGGTGGTTTTTGAAAGAATAATTCAAAATGAAAAATCACGATTTGAGGGACGAAATGGTATCGGAATTTGATGATTTTTGTATGGTTAGACTCGTGAGTGAATGGATGTTCATATTTTGTGACTTTTACCCGATTCCAAGACATGAGCCCGGGTCGACCTTTAGGGCGGATTTCGGGATTTTTATTAAAGTATTGATTTTATTAATTAGATGAGTCTATTATGGTTGTATTCATATTATGCAATGGTGTTTGGCTAGATTTGGGCCATTCGGAGTCGGATAATTGAAAAAAGGGCATTCTTACAGACTGGTTGAGCTTGGTTTGAGATAAGTATCCTTCCTAACCTTGTGTGGGGGATTTTCCCCTTAGGATTGAGTCTTCTATATTGATTGTAGTCCATGCACGCGAGGTGACGAGTGCGTGCTCGGACTTATTTGTGAAAAGTTGGCCTCTTAGGATTCTTAGGTCCTTATATTCACTGAGTATAAAGTTGTTCTTGATATGATTAAGTTCCTATTTACTAGTTTCACCTCTACATGCTTTAATTAGAATTAATTGCTTTCAGGATTCACTCTTATTGCCTATTTGACTCTTATTTGACTTAACTGAAGATTTTACCTCCTCTATTATCATGCTATCTTTTCATAACTGCTTATCTTTATTTGAAATTATTATTATATCATCTTATAATTTGTTCAGTCTTAATTGAGGTTATGATTATCTTTCCGCTGCTTATCCTTAATTAAATTGTTGAAAATCCTTAGTAATTACTCAACCTTAAAAGAAGTTTTAGTTATCATATATCTTCGTCGACTTGTTTTATTTGGAATTATTTGACTCGTGTTAGTTTCCCTGTTGTTGAAATGTATATTGTGGGATCGTTGATACACATTAGTTTCCC
>AWOL01S0000581.1:90513-126020 GCA_000715115.1 Nicotiana otophora
CCCCACCTCACCCCACCCCCCCAACAACCCCAATGTACTCATAATATCCATCTTTTCTCTCATTTCATGTATTTTAAAAGTTTGAGTTTTATGCACTAATAATGTAAAAAATTTAACATAAGTCACTAAAAAAAGTATTAGAACCAAGCTAACAAAATTCTGAAAGTGCTCAACTGAAAATCTTCTACCAATTCTTAGAACCATGTATAATGATAACTTCAAATAATTGAGTCAGTGATTAAACATATTTTTTATTGTTGGATAAAAGACATATATAAAACCGTTAGAACAACAATAATAATCTTGTCGTACTTAGAGGTGAATAATTTTTTTTTAAATGGTTGAAATCTTCTTCATGAGTAGACAAAAGAATAATAGCAATACCACTATCTCCGAAATTCAACTAACCCACAACAACATAACATCTAAAAGAATTGCCTTCTATTAATAGATCTGTGATATATTTCACCTTCGGACTAATGTCTCTCTTTTGTTTTCAAAAAAGAAAATTGCTTTCTTGTGCTCTTTGGTTATATTTTCCAAATGAAAGAACCCTATTTATAGGCTAAGAATTTATTGGAAATACTTAGTAGGCGTTTGGACGTAAAAATTATAATTTTTTAAAAAGTAGTTTTTGAAATTAAGTTGAAAATTGGTATTTACAATTTAAAATTATGTGAACATGCATTTCACTTAAAAAAAATATTGCAGTTTTGTGAGTGAGAAATAATTTTTTTCCTGAACAAACTTGAAAAATGGTCAAAAATCACTTTTTGATTTTTGTAAAACTCATTTTTTAAAATCTCCAAAAACTTATAAATTTTTATGGACAAATACGTTTTTGAAGAATAAATCCGATTTTGTTTTTCATGGACTCGAATTCTTAAACAACATTTAAAGGAGTTAATGAATAAATTCATGACTTTTAAAATAACAAATCACACTTGTAAGATCAAGCATATATCTAGGAGTTCAAGAATGAATCTAACAAAATTTTCAATCCATTCACCTTGGAAAACCAAAAGGCATGAACGTGTGCTGGAATTCCAACATAATATGTTGAAGTTCATACACATGTGCTCAAATCTCCAGTATATTATGCTGTAACTTTCTATGTTGCAGAAAAATAGTGATTATTTTTTAATAACTTTGCAAACGCTGACTATTTTTCAATTACCAGTCCGAAAACTAGCTAGTCCATTCTATTTTCACAAAAAAAGAAGAAGACTTTTAAATTGGGCCTCCACATTCTATACGAACTCGTTTAGAGTTTAGACCCAAGCTCATAATCCATCACCCGACCGCTTTCCCTTGACCGTTAACTTCGCGGAGTTGCGGTAAAATCTTTTTTCACTTCCGTTTTTTATTTTCTTTTTCTCATTTTGTTTTTATATCCACTGCACTCTCTCTGTTTCTCTCTCTAGGGTTTTAACCCAGAAGAGGACTTCAAAAATCTCGGATGCGAAACTCGCTGGATTTCAATTCAGATCGTCGATATCAGTTTAAATTGACAACTTCGGACCTACTAATTCGTAATTTAGTATGCATTGTAAGTGTATATTTGTGCTTAAATTATTTGCTTTCTTTTACTGGGTATGTTTGTTACTGTCATTTAAAAATGCTTGCAATTTAAAAGGTGAGTTTTTTTTCTTCTTCTTTTTCGTCTTTTTTTTTTTTCGTTTGGCTTTTTATGCTTACTAATTTGGGATTGAGATGCAGTTGATTGATTCATTATTTTGTTAAGTAAATTTTTCTGTGGAAAGTTTGAAATCCTTATTACCGTTTTTATGTGTTATAGAATATTTGTTAATTGGAGGGAAGGATGTAGAAATTCCTTAACACTATGAAGCGTTTTGCTGCTTTGGGCAGCTGTAACTTAGACTCTGGAGAAACAAAAATGAGAGGAATAGATGAATTGGGGGCGGGCAAGGTGTTGGGCGGTGGGTTTGGTTCCTAAGGTCTTCTTAGTTAGGGATTAAGTTAAAATTTATCCTGTTGTTATTTGGGTAAAGATTTCATATCTGTTAAGTATTATTGAGAATGTGCGTTTAGGTGGTTTTGTTAAATATGAAAGTTATCAACTTTATGGACATTCCTGCATGTCTTATTTCTTCGTCGCTGAAACTGTAAATTTTGCAGTCTACATAGTGGTGATAGGCTTTGCTGAAAGAAAAAAGATAAAACTTTTTGATCTTGTAAACTGGAGGAGTCATATCCCTGTGGAGTCTGATTCCTTAACTTTGGACGTGTAGTATCAATGCTGAGATTAGTTGATTACCTTGTCAGTTTTTTGCATTGGCTTCTCCTTTCTTCTCTTCCTCTTGTTTCTTTCTCTTCATCTTTGTAAATGCATGCAAGGTCATGAAAATTTGTTTTTCGCTACTTTGCTGGAATTAGATTTCTTGAATTATTTGAATTGAAGGTTACAGTTTGTCTTTAAACGGGCTGCTGGATGAGTTAATTTGGTGATCTGCACGTCGGAACTCTCTTGGACCGCCAGGTGGGATCGTGCACCCAAGAATTGTTAATTCTATTGTTAGCTGGCTGTTTGAGATGTATGGTCAGGGTAACTATGCCACTCAGATAGGTCAAAATGCTAATACGTCTAGGCCTCCATTGCAGCAGTGGCCTCCTCCTCCTCCCCCTCCTCCTTCTGCCTCTCAGGCTCCACGTCCACCTATGTTGCCACATGGTTATCCACCAGGACCACAAGTTGGTCAGCGTGGCCCTCTTACATATCAGCATGCCCATCATGGTGTACGTCACCCTAGTCCACCTTTTCCAGTTCCAACAAGTGGAAGCAATTCTAGTCAATTTTATGCACTACCTCCTCCTCCTCCTCCCCCATCTGCACAAGTTCATGGAAGCTCCCCAATGCTGCAATCTCACCAAGTTCCTGTGCAGCATTCACAGTGGAATCCTAGTATGCATCATGTTTCACCTGTAATAGCTCCGGGTGCTCCTAGAATTCTTCCACCACCTCCATCACTAGGTCAAACGCCGTATAGAGGTGCATTTCATCAGCCATCACCAGACAGTATGCAAGTTTTTCTTCATAACCTTCCTCCTCCTCCACCACCACCACCACCACCTAATTCGCAGAACCCTGGTTTATCCACACCTCCCCCATTTGATCCCTCCATGCATTTGAAAAGTCATGATTCTCATGTACAACCTGCAGTTCCTGGTCCTCAGCCACCTTTGCCGCCTTCACCTCCTGGGGATCCACCTCTTCCACCATCTTCACCACCTCTCATATCTTCCACTGAAAATACTAATGGTGCTAAAGATGAAGGGGCGTTTGAGCATGATGCAGGGATTGTTAACAGAGAAGATTTACCGGTAAATAATAATTTGGCTTCAGATCTTCCATCTTCTCCTCCTAAGCCTGTATCACTAGCATTTCCAGGAGAAGCCTCATCAGTTCAACTTATTAATTCAATAAACTCAGCTCCGTCTCATTCCGCTGCTGATTCTGATATGGAGATGGAAGGTTAGTGTACTATATTCTGTTTGTATGCTTTACATGCCTACTGTCTATTGCTTATTGCTATTTGATGCTTCTTCTATCCCAATATATAGAAGTTGTTTGACCTAGTACAAAAATCAAGAGAAAGATGAAAAAATGCGAGTTCAGTATTTGTTGGGAGAAACGTGGCCATATGTTGTCTTTGCCCTATTGAAGAATATAAACTGAATAGGTCCTTCATATTTTTTTTCAAGATACATAAGATGTATTAAAATTTTCTATGTATAAGTGTATATAACCTTTCAGAAGAGACCAAACTAACTAACTTTTGGAACGGTCAGCATTTTATGGCAAGGATTCTAACATATGTTTCCTTTGGGAAATGATCTTCGCTTTTACCTGTAAACTCTTCATTTGGGTAAGGTTTGCTTCAGTCTTATTTTCTTTTGTGCTAGCCTAAACCCTGAACTACAAGGACATCTATGAAAACAGATAGTGGACACAGTGTCATAACTTTAATGTATAAAGCTACATTGCAATCAGTCTGGTGGAGGAAGCACCAATCAATGTCTATTAATTGCCTCCAATATTATCTTTCATGCCTATTTTAACAGAGGAAAGGTTTAAGAGGTCTTCGTACTAGAGTGCCCGATGCAGTGTAAGGAGCCTGAGTATGATTCTGATGTTTATCTAGAAAAAGAAAGATCAGTGAGATTCTTCCTATCTCAGTTAAAGAATGTGAGGTGATTGAACTATTTATTTCGATTTATTGATTGCTATAATCCAGTTATTTGTCAAGCTCTATTTTGCACTTGCCACATCAATATATTCTTGTTTTCTTTGCAACCTGTTCATTGAAACCTTCACATTTCTTTATTGCCTAGACGCTTCATTTTTTCTGATTGATGGGTGTGAAAGTTTGTAGTCATCTGATCTATCTTGCTTCTCTGTTGGACTATCAGATGATATCACCCAGCTAGATGAAGATCAACAGATCCATCCTTTTGGGGCTGAGAAGCAGTTAAAGGATAGCTTAGCCGAAGATGTACTACATCGAAATTCATCGTGTTGTGGGCCCTTGGAGCCAGAGGAACAAAGACAAGGTGCAAACGTTTATGCCAATAGAGGGTGTGACCTGAAAATTCCGTGAAGTGACTTATGTTAGAATAGCTGACACACGTATCTTTTAGCTTTGTGCTTAGTTCTTTTCTAACTCTGAGCATTCATCATGAGTACGCAATAGAATGTCTATAATTCAAAATACGTTAGGAAGCTACCACTAATCTGAAATCACCTTCAGCTGATATGAGATAAAGACACCCCTGAAACATTTAATTGTTTATTTTGGGATATCTTTTTTAGGAGTATTTTGACCTTATTGTAAATTTATATTCCAGTAAAAATATAAACTTTTAATGTTATATTATTGTTACTATTATTTACATGTATATAACTTATTTTCACTTTTATTTTACTTTGGTATAATGATGAGATGAGTTGAGCTTAAATAAAAAAACATGGTTAGTGAGGATACTTATAGCCAGCCCTAACTTGTTTGGAAATAAGGCGCAGTTGTTGTAGTAACTTTAATTTTTTGTTTTGATTCTGATGATATATGATTTGATAGGTGGTCCTATCCCGAGTAAAGGAGTGAGATTGTAGTAGGTTAAAGGCTAGCTTAAGGATAGTCTAATTGTAATGAATCCTTTAAATGCTAACTATAATGAATCCTCTTAACAATGAATTGAAATGAAACTTAGTAGAGCATAATGGATGCATAGGATTCATATAGCCGGCCCATCTAATTTGGATTGGGGCATACTTATTGATTGATTGGCTGATGAGATTATTAGAGTTTGACTTTGATGCAAAGTTGCCTTCTTTGTGTTTGTATCCTCTTACATCTTCAGTCTCTGCAGATTCTCCATATCGTGCTCCATCAAGTTTTCAGGAACCCTCTTCTGAGGCCAACGGTTTAAACAGGGATAGTGTACCCGTCTTGGATGATCATGTGCAGACATCATCTTCTATAGAGAAAGATATGAGCCATCCTAGTGCATCACCCACTGATAAGGGAGCTCATCTTGAAAATATTCGCAGTCAGCTCATGGAAGCTGCCAGTCCTTTTAGGCTTATTCAAGGCTATGCCTCGGATGACAGTTTAGATAATGCTAGTGAGAATTGTCATGGAAATCTTGGCCCTTTGACAGTTCCTCCGCCTAGTGAAGTTGTTACTATAACTGCCAAGACAGATACTGGGAAATCACCCTTATCTTCAGTTAAACCTTCAAATTCTGTTCCCAAAGATGATAAAGAATCTTGTGCTACTGTAAAATTTGAGGATTCCTTTGATAATGGTGTTGGAAATAGATTATCTTTGAAGACTGATACTGCTAATGAAGGACCTCATAGGGAAAATATTTTGAGCGTTGATGATAGTGACAGTTTTGATTTGCTTAGGGAAGATGCGAAGGATAAATCTCCTATGCGGAAGGTTGATGAGTATGGGAGATTGGTTAGGGAGGGAGTAAGTGACAGTGATTCTGATGATTCACCAAGGTATAAGCGGAGACGTGGAAGAAGAGGAAGAAGCCAGAGCAGAAGCCGCTCTCCTTATGATAGGAGGAGGAGGAAGAGTCCACGGAAGAGACAGGAGAGGCGGGGTCGTTCTCGGAGGTACTCATTTTAATTTGCTTTTTCCTACGTTTCTGCTCAATATCTCTTCTGTTGATTTGATTTCTACTGTAGTTTTGGATGATTTTAAAATAGTCAATGCATAAACTTTACAGCATCTCTCCAAAGAAACGCAGAAGTAGAAGCAAGTCACCTTCTAGGCGTGGGTTAACTTTTGGTGGTGACAAAATGAGAAGGGACAGAGGTCATCTCCCACAATGTAAAGACTTCCTTCGAGGCAAGTGTTACTATGGAGCATCATGTCGATATTTCCATGCTGAGCTTGACAAGAGTGGTGGATCAAGATCATACAGGAGCAGACATCAGCACCAAGATCTTCTGCCTATTTCAAAGGATTCTGATATGCACGATTTAAAGGATCTGGATGATTTAAAGGATTCTCATGCGCATGAAAATATTGGTACTACTCTCGAGAAATCGGTCCACAATCATGATAAATCCCAAAGCCAGGGTATTCCTGATATGGAAGTGAGATATATGAAAGAACCTGAGCCTACTTCTCAGCTTTATGGGAAAGAGAATCAAATGGAACTTACTGTGAGTCCAGTAATTGTTGCTGAAGGGCAGAAGCTTCCTGGTGATGATGCTACTGGGGAAATTCCCTCTTCAGTTGGAACTATGGGAATTCATCAGTTTGAAGATCATGTCTCTCATCAGATGCTCCTAAATGTAGATGAGAAACTTAAAGAGAACTTTGATTCGTCTGTTCCGGAGTCATCATCTGTCCAGACATCATCAATGGTCACACCCGTCCAGCTTCCTCAATTTGCGTCTGCTAAGGAGTCATGCCCGTCAATTGTACTCCAGACAGCACCCTTATCAGCTTCCTTTTCTTCACTTCCGCAGGCTTCAAGTACTGCATTTACTCAGCAGATGCCCAGAGATCACAACTTGCCCCCACCATTTAATTCTGCATATATGGAAAGTGTTCCTCTGTATCAAGCTCCATTTCCTCATCAACCGTCTCCATTCGCTGTACCTCTGAGTTCCTCTTGGAATTCTCTTCCACCACGTCCAGCACAGTCACAGCCACCACATCCTCCATTTGTGAACGACTCCTCTGGAAATGCAGCTGGTGGACAACATAATGTTCCTCGGGGACATTTTCAACCAAATATAGTAGTTCCTAGGAATGACTTCTATTCGAGCCCATTGCCTAATATTCCTCAAGGTGGTGAACATCATGCTTATCTGCAGACTCAACCTATCTATTCTAGGGGTTCACCAAATAGACCACCAGCTTTCCTTGGCGAACGTCTGCCTGTTGGTGAACTTCCTATTCCATCTTCTACGAGTTACCCTTACATGCAACAGCCGCACTGTGGTCCTCAGACAGCTGGTATTTCTGGACATCTTGTTGAGCCTGGAGGTAGTTCCTCTATGTCAAGGTATTCATCTGATTCGTTAGACCAGAATCAAGCTTCTCGATTGCTTGACTTTGTTGGATCCAGAATTTCAAGTCATTTCAACCCTTATGCATCTACATTTGACCAGCCACTAACCACGAAATTCAGTTCAGATCTTTCAATACATGGAAGAGATATGCTCCCTAGTAATAAATACGGTGCATTTAGTTTGAGCAATATGCCAATTGATGGCCATCATGCTGAAAGCCTTGGTTCACGGAATATTACTCCACCATCTGCCCGTGCAGCTGGAGGAATGTTCAACCAGCCAGGTGGTAACCAGTATGACCCACTTTACGACAGCATAGAGCCATCTACTAGCTCACTTAAGAAGTCTGATCCTGGTCAAAAGCGTGAAGTAACTGATGGCTCGGGTGGTATGTTAAGGCTCAGTGGATCCAATGAACCACCGGATGTTGAAGTAAACAAGAGGCAAAAAGGAGGTGGAGCTATTGCATTTACCGCATCAGCAGAAAATGATGAATTTGGTGAGACTGCTGAGGCAGAGGTAGGTGCTGTTGAGAATGGAAGTCCAAGCGATTCCAGTGATGGAGAAGATGTCCCTGCAGGAGAGATTGAGATCGAACAGGTAAAGCCATCGGGGGAGAAAAAGAAAAGTAAGGATTCCCGATCTATGAAGCTTTTCAAGAGTTCAGTTGCTAATTTTGTAAAAGAGCTGTTAAAACCATCATGGCGCCAAGGTAATATGAGCAAGGAGGTGTTCAAGACCATAGTCAAGAAAACTGTTGACAAGGTCTCTGGAGCTATGAAAAGTCACCAAATACCCAAGTCTAAGGCAAAAATCGACCATTACATTGACTCGTCACAGAGGAAATTAACTAAACTAGTCATGGTATGACCTCTTCTTATCTCTACTGTTTCACAAAGACCCTTTTATGTGTTTAGTTTTTGCCAAGGGTTTTAATCTGTGTGGCCCAACCAAGTTTATACGGGTTGTGTTACAACCTGTTGATTGACTTGACCCAATGGGTTGAACCCGAAATGACCCATCAAACGATTGGGTCAAAATGGGTCAACATAGTGTAACACTGTAACCTGACGGTCAAGATACAAGCTATACCAAAACATACAAAATCAAATTTGGAGATCGGAATAATGTAAATGTGGAAGAACTTAAGCTAATAAAAAAAATTACTTTAGCTTTCACATTGTTTTTCAAAAAGCAACATAAAAAGAGGGAATGTTGGGTCATGCTGGGTGTGGTAGGCTATAACTCGTTATTTGACACATCTTGACCAAACCCATCTTGTTTTTGTTTAGGGTTGAATCAAGTGTTTGCCTACTGAACATTTTTAGCTTGTGTCTATCATTAATGTGGATTGAGTTTACGCTAAAGTGAATGTGCTGGGCATACTTTTTAATATCTATCTTGTGTGTCTGAAATAGGATTATCCTTGAAGTTGAATATTACAGTGCTTATCACTGTTATTTCAAATTGTACCTTTGTTTATCAAATTTGCTATTCCATAGAGACTTATAGTGTAACCTTGGTTGTGTAGGATGCTGATACTCTGATTAGAAGGCATTATGCAAATTCAATACAATGTAACTAACAGTTTGTTTTCCAGGGCTATGTTGATAAATACGTCAAGGTATAACTGTCAGTTTGTTGGCTGTTCCAGTTGGCAACAGCAGTTATTTTGCTGTGGTATTTGTCATTGCGGATGCTACTGCGCCACAGCATACAACTACTTATGCTTTGAAACAAAGTCTTGCCTGATGAGCAGTTAGAGTTGCATTGCTGCTTAGGATAAAAGCTCATATGCACGAGTATGCCCAAAAAATTGATGCCTCCATATATTTCCTGAAACGAGAAACATGGTATTTGGGATTACTTTGCCAATATCTACAATCAAACCCCAACGTGTTGACCCTTGTACGAAGTGTACTATCTCTGCAGAAGTACGAGACCTCAGCAGCACATTGAGAAGGGCAAAATGTATGTATTAAGTTTCTTTTTAGTTTTGTTTTGTTTCCTTAATATATATCCTTGTTGAATGGGTGTTGTGTATACGAATATTTATAGCAAGCCTGTTATTGATTTTTTCTGCGTTATTGATATTCCCAGAATATTAATATCAAGCCTGTTATAGTTTTGTTTCGGTTAATTGTGAGGATAACTGAAAGGTTCTAGTTAGATTTTGTATTTATTTACTTCCTAATTTTGGAATGACCCGTGAACTCTTAATTCTTGTGCACTTCATATAAAGCTGCTTACTTAAACAAGTATGTAAAATTATGGAATATGAAATAACTCCATTTGAAAAAAATAGAGGAAGGAAATAACTCCCCATATTAACTATCTTACAATTGACGTTCTTGAATATCGATTATGTGGAATGTCATCAACCGGCTTGTAAAACTTCTGTACATCTAAAAACCAAAATTTCGTAGTCATGATGTTTTGGCTCCTATAAAACTTTTCGAGAATTTTCTCTAGCTGATTTAACTATGAGATTAGTATTTTTAGTGTTGATCGCTAATAATATGTAAAAGTTTCTTAATGACGACGACCTCCAAATCATAAGCTTTACTCTAAAGCGAATGACTTAAGGATAAAAATGTTAGTAGTAATTTTATTTACGCAAAGGGCCAAATATACCTCAATACTTTCGAAAATGGTCTAAGAATACCCCTCGTTATACTATTGGGTTATCTATAACCCTGCAGTCATACTTTGGGTTCAAATATACCTCTCATTTAAATGGACGGACACGTGTCATTGTCCTGTTGGTCAATTTTAAATATCTCCTAATTAATTAAAAAAGGCCATTATCCATACCCGAGTAATAAATTTTTTGGTAAAAACTGAAAAAAACTAAAAAAATATTTTTACTAAAAACTGAAAAAAACGAAAATATTTTTTTTTCCAGTTTTTACAAAAAACTGAAAAATATTTTCTAAAACAATATTTTTGTAAAAACTGAAAAATAAAACTGAAAAGCAATTAAAAACTGACAAAAAAAAATTTGTTTTTCAGTTTTTACAAAAACACTACTTTAGAAATTTGCTTTTTAGTTTTTTTTTATTTTTTACAAAAATATTGTTTTAGAAAATATTTTTTAGCTTTTTTTAAAGCAGTTTTTTTGTAAAAACTGGAAAAATAATATTTCATTTTTTTCAGTTTTTAGTAAAAACAATTCGATTTTTACAAAAACAATTGCTTTAGAAAATTGATTTTCAGCTTTTGTTTTTCCGGTGTTTTCAAAAACATTGTTTTAGAAAATATTTTTCAGTTTTTTCTAAAGCAGTTTTTTTGTAAAAACTGAAAAAAGAATATTTTCATTTTTTTCAGTTTTTAGTAAAAATAATTTCAGTTTTTTTCCAGTTTTTATTAAAAAAAATTACTTTTCGGGTATGATTAATGACTCTTTTTAATTAATTAGAAGATATTTAGAATTGACCAACATGACGGTGACACCTGTCCCTCCGTTTAAATGAGGGGTATATTTGAACCCAAAGTATGACTGCAGGGGTATAGATAACCCAATAGTATAACGAGAGGTATTCTTAGACCATTTTCGAAAGTAGAGGGGTATATTTGGCCCTTCGCCGTTTTATTTATTTTCAGGCTGAGAAGGTTTATAGCACGTTTGGCCAAGCTGAAAAAATTAGCTTATTTTGAGAAGTGCTATTTTTCAAAAGTACTTTTGGTGAAAAATAATTTGTGTTTGATTAATTAATTTAAAAAGTACTCAATTAGTGTTTGACCAAGTTTTTAAAAAGTGCTTTTAAGTGTATTTTTCTCAAAAGTGCTTCTCCAAAAAGTGCTTCTGGGAAGAAGCTACTTTTTTTTGCTTCTCCAATACTGCTTCTGCTTCTCCTCAGAAGTACTTTTTTTCTCTTAAAAGCTTGGCCAAATACTTCAAATTTTAAAAAAAATATTTTTAAACTTGGAGAAACTTGACCAAACATATTAACGGCGAGGCCAAAGTTGGAAGCACTTAAACTTGTATACTTACCTGGGATATTTTAAATTGTAATGTTTGAGCTCGAATTGACGTTACACAGAATTCTAAAACTACCATAATATACAATATTATAGAACTAACAACTCGATGAGTATGATGTTCACTCTAAACACTCTTTATGTCATGAGCGTCCAGCTCATAGAGCCTCACACATCCAAAAACGCGTTGTCGATTTTTTACACTTTGGAAGATCACTTTCTAGCCTAATTTTCGATAAAGTATTTGACTATGTTGGTTATTCTATTATCAACAATTCGTTAAATTTATGATATTATTTTCTACCAATATTATTATGCCTAGATTGCTATATCAAAAATTTTAAATTTTCCACTCGTGGATTTTATATTATTCCAAAATACTAAACTTTTTGTATTTATACCATTTAATTTTATTTTTTTATGTTTTCTAAAAATAAAAAAAAGAAACAAATTTGCACAAATTGGAAAAGATTGGTCGGAAGGATCCGAATCCCCAAATGATTATGGATCGGGTTTTCGAGCAAGACAATCTTAAAAATACCAAAATCCCCGCTGTATTTACCCGAAATACTCTGGTCCTTCCACTTCTTACTCCAAAAAAAAATCAAAATTCGACTTTCTATTTTCAGTTCTCTCCAACGCTCAACAGATTCAACTAGGTATCTTTCATATGGCTTCAAGTATACTGGAAAAAGTTTTTTTTTTTCCATTTTCTCTGATGCATTTTACGATTGAGTATTTCGATTAATACAATTTTGAGTTTTCTAGGTTAAATCTACATAGGCATTGTCTCGTATTTGTGTAGGATTCATAAATGTGACTTCTATAGACTGAGTATAGATTACAATCTCTATAAACTAGCTAGACTGAGCTTACCTGCGTTGACCAAATTGTATTTGACTGTGCGTGTATTGCTTTGTTTCCTTTTGGGGAATGTAAACAGTTGTTATTAAGGAAGATTATGAGCATAATTAGTGTAGAGTTTATGGAATCTTAAAAGTGTGTACTTTTTAAAATTTAGCTTTTTTTGGTATTTCAGTTTGCATATTTGGATCAGAGTCGGATCCAGGATTTGCAGTTTATGGGTTTCTATAGCGACCTTAAGTTAATGTTCCATAACAACTGGGAGTCTCAGTGAAATATTTATGGGTATTTTATATTTAGTGGATTTCTTAATACATATACAAAGTCTGAGCAAAAGATATTGGGTTCATGTGAACCCATATCTTACACTAGGGATCCATCCTGATTTGGATGCCTGTTTCTACCACTGAGTTGGGTTCCAATGACACTTCTGTAAGTAATATAGCCACGTGCTTGACTGCATGGGAATTTTGCGGAAAAGTTTCTAGCTGGTTTCATGCTTCCACTTTTATTGCAAAAATGCACTATTAAACTTCAGTCATAGCCCAATGTTATTCATTGGAACTTGGTTTAATTTTATTGCAGGAACTTCCTGTTAACGTTGTTGCATCCCCTATTGAATGAAAAGGATGCATAGCAGTAGGATTGTTATCCAGGCATTGCCTGCCCCTGGGGCTCCAGACTACTGGGATGCTGAGAAGGGTAAGGGTGGTACTAAACTGAGAAAGCTGAATAGCAAAGCTGCTTTTAGCAGAGGCCATCATAACAAAAAAGTTGATGACCTCATTCCCTGGCAGGCAAAAAGAATGAGAAACAAGCAAAATAGGAGGGTATTTTGTATTGGTAATGCTGACCACATATTAAGAGCTCCATTGAGGATCATGGGTCAAGAAAAAAATTCACATCTCTGGTCTTCTGAAAATATCAAATCAGGTACAAAAGTAGGAAGTTGCATTGTGGACTTGAGTGCATGGAAGGTAAAGAAAAGAAGAAGCATTCTGGAGAGCAAGTGTATTGCCTCGGAAAATAATGTAACTACTTGTGAACAGGCAAATGATGCTGCTATAACAGGGAAGAATCCTTTAGATAAAGGTATAAGTTCAGAAATGGGAGTTGCCACATGCTATGAAGGAGATTTGGTGATGAGCAGTAGTGAGATAAGGGCATGTCTGTCCAAGAATATATGTGATGGGGCAGAAAAAACTAATTGGAACAATCCCTCTAAGTCTACTGGTGCTGATCGTGATGTGGAAACTTGTAGTGATAGGTGCGGCAGTGATATTTCTAAGGATCATATTTTTGTTACTTTGGAGTCGAAGTCTGTCTCTGAAGTTGAAAATCGGGATGAGACAGTTTCTAATGTAGGCGATACTTTGACTACTGAACATGGTAATTTTGTTGAGGTCAATAATGCTGCAATTGAGATGAGGGGTCTGCATAGACACCCAAAGCTGGAAGTGCTGATAACTTATTCCAGGAAGAGGAGAAAGAATTCTAGTGCTCCCGCAAGCAGTTTATCATCTATCATGACGGATGCTGCCTCCTCTTTTCCAATTATAGAAAACAAAACAAAAACCACCAGCTCAAACCACTACCAAGTGTCTTTATCGTACTGCTCCGATAATTTGCCTGAAGAAGTAATTACTGGAGGCAGTACCTTGTTGACGGGTGTGCAACAACTGCTATTAGAGAAGGTTCCTGGTGACAGTTCATGCTCTGAAGCTTGGAATAAAAAGGAAATAATTCAATTTGATGATCAGAAAGAGAACATCAACAGTCCAATGGTTTCTATCAAGGATGAGTGTCCAATAGACTCCAAAGCAGAAAATTCTGAGGAGGAGAATAGAAATGAGACAGATGCCACTGTGAATGTGGCATATGAAATTGAATCTACTAAAGAGAGTTCACATTGTGCAAGGTCTTGTGGTCTTAGGGCCTCCAATGACACTAATAGTATGATCACAACAAATGAACCCTTGAATGGGCAAAGACAATCAGCAACTGAAGACAGTCCTCATTCAAGAACGAGTGCTTTTGTAGATGGGAAGACTCAAATCACAAATATGGCTATCATCCCTCCTTTGGGTGGAGTGCTTAATGCACCTTCTAGTAAGAAGCTTCTTGTACTTGATGTAAATGGATTACTTGCTGATATTGTTCCAATTCGTCATGTTCCATATAATTTGAAAGCGGATATCATAGTATCAGGGAAAGCAGGTAGAGTTGGCCAACTTTTTATTTCACCTTTTAGTTTTACTTTCCTTTTAGAAATTATTCTAACTGGATTATATCTGCTGTGCCAGTTTTTAGAAGGCCTTTTCTGGAGGATTTTCTGCAATTCTGCTTTGAGAGATTCAATGTAGGTGTATGGTCATCAAGGATCAAGTACTCTTCAAACTTTGCTTACTCACCGTAGTACATTTATTGGATATATTCGGTAGTTGAGATGTGGACTCGTATGATTATATCTGCCCCGTGTATGTTGTTGGAAATTTTGCAGGAAGAATATGGAGTTGGTTCTTGATGTTCTTCTGAGAAATGCCAAGCACAAGTTGGTCTTTTGTTGGGTAAGAATTTCTTGCTTCTCATATTCTTTCATGATGTGGTGCTTGTACAAATGCTCAATTCTTGGTGTTCATAGCAGAGGACTAAAAGAAAATCTGGTGATTCTTGGACTTTAATATCATTTGAAAAAGGGAAAGTGCATGGTGAAAATTAGTTATATTTTCTGATTTTCTCCCAAGAATTACTAATGCATGGTTACATAAATGTGGATATCATGGGGAGCCTAGGAATACCTGCCTTGGTATTAGAATCAGACTCAAGTTGAGAACACATGAGTTATTGGTCTTGTTTGTCTAAGCACGCATACTGTATTTCTCATCTCAAAGGATAATTTGAGGATTCAAATACATATTCTACTTCATTGGACTATAGAAGAAGGATTTTCATTCATGCCCAATCTGAGGGATTGAAATCCATAGATAGTGATTAGAAAAATAACTAGATATGATAATGAAGCTTGATTGTTGCACTACTTTGTCATATATGCATCTCTTTTGTCTGCTGATGCATGGATTTCTGAATTATCAATCCAATAGGAGTCTCAATCCTTTTCCCGCTCATTTCCAGACCCAATAATTGAACTGCTCTAGATATAAATTGGTGGAGGGGTGGTCAATTATTTAATTTCCCTTCAGGCTTGATTGCCGTTCTTTCAAGTTACCCTTTCAAGGCTCAAATTCTACGACAGTTGGTCACCCTTCCCTTTATATGTCCGGTTATGTTTTGGGCCTTCACGAATGGGATATGTTATTGACCTTTCATAGTGTGAGAAAATAAAACAGCTAAACTCTTTTCTTCGCGAAAGAAAATGAGTGGCTTGGAAAATTTTGCTGGTTCGGGATGAAAACAAGTCCCCATGATTGCCACGTAGCGTACTGAGTATTCTTTCATTAATTCTCCCCTGCCCTTATTCCTCAATGAAACCAAATACATAAGGATACATATGGTGCCAACTTCCCTCTGCTGCCTTGCTCTACAACCTAATACTTTCTGGGCTCTAGTTGAATTCCTGAGAACTACATTAAGTCTGCTGCTTGGCTTGTGAAATTATGGTTTTACCTTATTGCGATAGATGGAGTTTCCAAACTAGTGGCTCATTCTCTCTTGGATAGTTATTTTAAGATCTGGTAACCTAGTTGGATAAACACTTTTGATTGAACATAGTTAATGTTTGTGGCTCTACCCACTTGATTGATGTATGAACTAACATATGGAAATGTCTTCCTAATTGCCAAGTAAGATCGATAAATACTTTTTTGTTGTTTTTTTGTTTTCTTCTCATTGGGAGAATAAATGTTATGTTGGAGAAGTTCTAATTTCCATCCTGCCTTTTTTTTTTTAATTTTGGTTTTTTGTACACAGTTATTTGTTTTTCTGTTTGCCTCTTTTCATTTATTCATTTAAAAGTAGTATAACAAACTTGAATATTATGTAGGATCAATCCCACTGCACTGATACAGGTTTTCCTGTTGTCGGGAAAAGGAGGACCAAGCCTATTATCTTGAAGAAGCTTAAAATGTTATGGGATAAATCTGAACCAGATCTTCCATGGGAGAGAGGTGAATATGATGAGTCAAACACACTTTTATTGGACGACTCTCCTCACAAAGCCTTGTGTAATCCAGTGAGTTTTAATCCTTTCCTCTTCCTGGGAAATTTAAATTTACTGCATGAGCAAAATTCAATAAGTTTCAACTTGTATTTTCGTTTTTGCAGCCAAATACAGCAATATTTCCAAATTCATACCATTATTTGGATGAGAAAGATGACTCGTTAGGTGAGCTTCCTTCCTTCTCCCTCTGTGTGTGTGTTTTCTCTTGCAAAACTATCACAACTACAGGGGTAGGTGAGTCAGACATGTCAATTGTGAACTTTGTTTCTTGGGCTTCTTCATTGAGAGTCCGGTGATGGTTGAGCCTCGCGAGTACTGAACGCTGGTGATGGTTAGACCTCGCGAGTATACCATGTGTGTTTTCCGATGAATAATGCAAATTGATACTGAACTCTGTTACTTGGAATTTCTTTGTGCTTTCCTTTTGTACAAGGACTTTTTGCTATAGTATTTGCTTCTCCAGGATTCATACTTCCAAGTTCCAATTATATGATTAGTTAAAATGCTTTACACTACTATATGTGACCGCTTAAACGGCTTGGGTCATTCCTATCCTGTATGGGGTAGAGATGTGGGTTTATGATTGTCGTTACCCTCTTTGTGTATGCATGACATGAATTGTATTCAATCCAATTCATGCTGTTAGGAAGTATGTAACTTCATTTTGTTTATCTGCTGCAGGGCCCGGCGGTGATCTGCGTGTTTATCTTGAAGGATTGTCCATGGCAGAAAATGTTCAGGAGTATGTAGAGAGTAACCCATTTGGTCAACGACCTATCACTGAAAAGAACGTATCTTGGAGTTACTATCGCAAGGTTATTGATGCCGCGACATATTTACAAGAAAGCGGTACTAACAAATTCTCAACTTATAGATGTCGATATTGATGGAAAACTTGATTTTCGCAACGTGTGTTTATTGTATAAAACCTATAGTTGGCTCGGTAACTTTTTGATTGATGTAGCTGGGATATCTGCCTTATTACAATGGGCAACAAGTCCAACAACGTAGAATACTTGCCTTTGCTTTGTGGGCGTACACTCAGCGGACACGTCTAGAAGCAGCTTTTTGCACGGCATTTTGCATATACTTACCTCATACCTAACCCAAACGACTAGTTATTTTTGGCCCAACCAAACTATTTAGGAAGCAAGTTGTATATAGTAGGGTTAATTTTTGTTGTAAACTTGTTCTAGTCCTTGTGACCATGCAGATTAATCTTTTATGTATTGTATACAGCAGTAATAGAAATATTCTTACTCTTACTGATCTTTGTACGAGTATCTACTTTTGCTCTCATATTAGTAGCTTCTTTATGCATCCATAAAGTCCCATAACAGTAATTAAGGAACAATGCAAAAGACTTGGATGTCGACTTGTCAATCAACTCCAAATAAGCTGCCATTTGATAGACGGAAATGTGAGTCCGGTATTGACCTTTGTTCAATAATTTAGATTGTTATTGGACAAGTTGAAGTTACTAGATGGACTCAACATCATTTTGATTTTACAGGTTAGATTATTTGGAAAAACAAACTCAAGTGTTTTTTAAAAGTCTTCTGTTAGGAAAACTCTAGGATTGCTAATCTTGCCACTTGGGAAAGAGAACTAAAATCCCAAGCTATCAGAACCAGTAGAGATCAAGACTTTGCTCCTCCCCTTCCTAGTCACTGTTTGGATCACAATTCTTATGTTAGAATCGATTATTCCAAGACCAATCCTATCTATCACTTAAACCCTTCTCCAGTATGCATACTATTAAAATTTTCTGGTAACGCCAGTTCTCTTATGTGGGACTGAGGCGATCAGGTCGTTGCCTTTGGGCTTCGGTATTTTTACGAAGAATTAACCCAGATAGCCGCCCACCTAATATTAAGCTATAAATAGCCGGGGGATATATAATATATATACAATTCATGTATAATATATGCATAACTATGTATAGTTAATGTATAATCTATATACCGGCTAAAAAAAGTTAGTATTGAATCTGACGGGCTATATGAGTAACAAGTCATAGTGCGAGTTAATTTATGAATTTTCTGTTTCCTAACAACCTGGTATCCGATTCATTTCACTTGCGTCTTGTTGTAACTTGTAAAACAATATTATATAGTATAAACAATATATATGAACTATTATGCAACGTGCCTCCGTAGCATAGTGGTAGTGCGTTCGCTTCGTAAGCGAAAGGTCGCGAGTTCGATCCTCGCCGGGGGCTTTTATTTTCACGTTTATTTTGAGCCAACTTTCAGGCTTTTATTTTCACGATTTTTTTGAGTCAACTTTCAGTTGGGTAAGCAGTGCACTAAACAGAAATTTTTGCTTCGTTCTTTGGTAATTTCATATAAAACTTAAATGCAAGATGCTCAACCGCGAGTTAGGGTATGATTTGGTTAGTTATGTAACCAATTGATTAGAAGAAATGAACTACTATCCTCTATCCCATTTGCAAAACGGCAAATGGCCAAATATACCCTATACTTTTGAAAATGGTCTAAAAATACCCCTCCTTATACTATTGGGTTATCTATACTCCTGCAGTCATGCTTTGGGTTCAAATATACCCCTCGTTTAAACGGAGGGACACGTGTCATCGTCCTGTTGGTCAATTCTAAATATCTCATAATTAATTAAAAAGACCCATTATCCATACCCGAGTAATAAATTTGTTTTTGTAAAAACTGAAAAAAACAAAAAAAATATTTTTACTAAAAACTGAAAAAAACAATTTTTTTTTATTTTTTAAAAACAAAATGCTTTAAAAAAACTGAAAAATATTTTCTAAAATAATATTTTTGTAAAAACTGAAAAGCAATTTTCTAAAGCAATTAAAGACTGAAAAAAACTGAAATACTTTTAACTAAAAACTGAAAAAAAAAATATTTATTTTTTCAGTTTTTACAAAAACACTGCTTTAGAAATTTGCTTTTTAATTTTTTTTTTCCAGTTTTTACAAAAATATTGTTTTAGAAAATATTTTTCAGCTTTTTTTGTAAAAACTGGGAAAAAAAATATTTTCGTTTTTTCCAGTTTTTAGTAAATTTTTTTTCAGTTTTTACAAAAAATACTGCTTTAGAAAATTGATTTTTAGCTTTTTTTTTCCAGTTTTTTCAAAAGCATTATTTTAGAAAATATGTTTCAGTTTTTTGCTAAAACAGTTTTTTTGTAAAAATTGAAAAAAAAAATATTTTCGTTTTTTTCAGTTTTTAGTAAAAATAATTTCAGTTTTTTTCAGTTTTTATTAAAAACATTGCTTTTCGGGTATGATTAATGAGTCTTTTTAATTAATTAGAAGATATTTAGAATTGACTAACATGACGATGAGACGTGTCCCTCCATTTAAATGAAGGGTATATTTGAACCCAAAGTATGACTGCAAGAGTATAGATAACCCAATAGTATAACGAGAGGTATTCTTAGACTATTTTCAAAAATAGAGGGGTATATTTGGCCCTTTGCCGTTTGCAAAAGTTGCTCTTGCTAAGTTCTTCTTAGTGCTGCAATATGAATATGTATATTGTTCAAAATTTCAGACTAAATGACAAGAATCTCGCGAGTAAACAGAACTGGTGACTAAACTTCCTTTAAATAACAAGTAGTATCCGATTCACTCGACTATCTATATCTATCTATATATACTATATTAAAAGTACGAAAATCCTTGGCGAAATATCGTTCGTTTTTTGTACGCCTGAAAACTAGATTTCACACCATACAAAATAGTAATTTAATTATCTTCCTAATATTTAAGCTTTAAAGTCAGCTAAAATTTTATTTATTAAATATTATCTTATCTGAATTATGTAGAAAAGGCCTAATATTTAAAAATTTAAAATTAATTAAATTTGCCTTTGTAAACATTATATACTAATATTTAGACAGTAGCTTGCAATGAACTTTAAATTCAATTAGAGTTATGTAATTTATGTAAATCGGAAAATGTTCAAATATACCCCTGTACTATGAGAAAAGGTTTAAATATATCCCTCGTTATATTTTGAGTCCAAATATACCCCTGTCGTTATACTATTGGTTCAAATATACCCCTCTTCCGTTAAGTTTGGCGAAGGTGGACATCCAATCCTACATGACACTAATATTTGATGAGATGGATGCCACGTGGCATGCCACCTCAACACCCCTACCCATTTTATCCCTCCCTTCTATTTTTTTTTACCACTAAAATTCTCTGCCGATAATATTGAATTTATACAAAGCTACTTGTTGCTCCCAAGCGCACACGCAAGTATACGTGGTCGACATGTAATATAGGATTATAAGTCCAGATATTGTACCCACATGAACTTGTGATTAACTATCAACTAAATTAAACCAAACAATTAATCTATTCAAGTGAATCCTAACGCATGAATATTTAACTAAAATTAATCTAGAGTAACAATTTAAGAGATTAAAGAAAACAACAACAAGCTTAAAGGCGAATTCAATGTGAGTGAATATCCTAGAGCTATGGGTTAGCTAACAATCCCGTTGAGTTTTCAACTTAAATTGTCTAATTAATTTATCTGGTTTATTAGTTGACAGGGTTAATATTGCTCGTAGCCTTCTCCTGAAGTACTACTCGTCTATTCAAGCTAATCTAACGCCTATATTCCTATGGAATTAGAATTAACAAGAACACATTAATAATTTTTGTATAGTAACCAAGCAAGGCGATTAGGTATATTCCTATCCTAACAGCAAATCCCCCCCCCCCCCCCCCCACTCAGAGTTAAGATCTTGCTCTACTCAATCTTATATGCAATCTAGAATTTTCTCTCCCGAGTTCAATCATATATTCGTAGATAGTATTCAATTGGTGATCAAACAATCAAATAATTAAGCGCAATATTGAATAAATAAACCAATATGATAAACTAATAAGAACAATTCATTCTTCAAACTACAACGTTCATGCAACACCCAAAGCTCTAGAACTAATAAACTATGAGATTAAAAGAAAAGAAGAGAAGAAAAACTAGTTAGAAGCCTCCTCCAAGCCTGATGTTCTTGCCTCCGGTAGCCCAACTCCCTTAAAAATGGTGTTTAATGACTATTTATATGTGTAGGGAAGAGACCTAGACGAAATAACCAAGTCCAAAACCAAAAAAGAGATGAAATAGGCTTTTAAAATCCGTAACACCCTCGCTACAAGCCTCGCGCCGCGACTTCTGTCGCGAGCTTCATCTCGTTGTAACCCTGGCCTCGCGAGCTCTGTAGCACGCCTTCTCTCGCTGTAGGCCTGGCGGCGCACGCTCAAACGCGAGATAAATACCTCGCCTCGCCTGCTCTAACGCGAGCAACATGGCTCGCTTCGCCTGACTTCTTTCTGCTTCACTTTTGAGTTGCTTTGCCTACTTCCCAATGTCACGTTTTGTCTTCTTTTTTCAATTGACTTTTGTCTTCTTTTGTAATGTCACACTTTACTCATTGTATATCCAATAATTAAATGATCATAACTCCACTCTTGTAGTATATAAAATACACATAAAATATTTATTTTTCTTCCAATTTCGCCTTCAACGTACCTACACATAAAATAAACTTAATTAAGCACAAATATAGTATAGTTTAGCATTAAATCCCCAAAATATAAGGTAAGTAGTGCACTAAAAATATGGAATTATATCCAAACATTACTACCCCACACTTAAACGTTGCTCGTCCTCGAGCAATCAAACTATACTTTATATTGACACAACCTTTTTAAACAACTCTCCTAACTCATCACACCAAGAATATTTAAAATAGACTAAGCACAAGGGTGTAACATCTTCACCTCAAAATTTGACTTTCAAGTACCACGCATTATTCACAACTCACTCACTTACTCTAACATTGAAGTCAATGATATTACCTTTCCTTCATGAATCAAGTGCCCTCACATAAACACAATAAACATTTAAGAGCAATTAGGAACTCAAGATAGAAAAATTCACTCACTCTCAGAAATAACATTCATATGCCACAAAAGATGCACCATAGGCTTGCCTGTAGTGTACTACTCTACTAATCAAGGTCATTCAGTCTAGGATCAAGTATGCCTTTAATTGGTTGAAATGTAGGCTGCAGGTCGGGTAGGATACACTTGGATATAATAGTGACTACACCTCCCTAAGCACTTTAATACATACACTTTAACATTTAAACCCCACACTTATGTCAAACCATAACTCCACTTTCACATTAATGTATATTAACTCCATACTTCTTTAAGCACAATTGCATCAAGAGTCACCACTATCAAGGAATATTTTTCACAGCAATACAACTATTTTTTTCTTTCTTTCTTTTTCAATTCAAGTGGCTTTTATTTTTTTTAAACAATTCACCTTTCTCCTTATTTCATTAGTTCCACTCAAAAGCCAAACCAACCACCCCACACTTTAACTTTTACAAAGTTCATAACAATTCAAGTCCTCATGAGAGGTAAAAAGGTTCAAATAGATGGTTAATTCAAACAAATGGGTAAGACTTGTAATGTGGTTGCCAAAGAAACAAGATTACAGGCTCAAAGGGATTAACTACGATACATAACAATTAGGCGGATAAACTATATATATCTGGCTCAACAAAGAAATGTCTATATCACTTTCCAGACCGAACAAAACTACTATTTCGCTTTGCAAATACACGAGGCAAGTACTAGACATCAAATTCAATGCACAGAATAACACACAAACCTCACACACACATTGCACATAACTCTCTCAGGATTGGACTCATCAAGATACTCTAGTCAAAGCAAGAAAAGTTAAAATCATACGATTTAAGGTACTTATACAAGAGTCAAAAACTAAGCCTAAGCGTCACAACCAAAGTACTCACTATTCTCAAGGCATAACAAATTCAAGAGATATTGCTCCAATTTAATTCATCCCATAGTGGCTCCTACTCCTAAAAAATAAAATTATCTACACTCGGTTCAAATAAAACCCTTGGAAAAGAACCGCGACACAAAGAAAAATCAAGGGAGAATTATTACACTACCTACAAAGAATTTTTTTTTTCTTTTTCTTTAGACTTAAATCCCTCAAGACACATGTCGAATGCGATACATCATCGGGAGAAGTCAATTGTTTTTTGATAAAAACTACTACACTCAGAACAAGTACTACAACTAAGCTAAGATGGCACAGAAAATTACCCAGATAATCTCCTCACCTCACACTTAAAATTGTGCAATGTCCTCAATGCACACTATAAATAACAAGAGGGTAAAAGAGATTCCTCGGTAGGCCAAAGGCCGAAGAATTAGCAGCTCACGGGATACTCAGACTTCTCCTAGGTATGGTCCTTTGTGTGGGTATCTTACACTTAGTTTCAATCACCTGCTCGCTTTTGCACATGCCTATTGGCTTTGACTCCATGCTCATACTCCTAAAAAAAATACAAAAATAACATAATTAAAAAAATAAACAAAAATAAAAATATATAATTGGGTTGCCTCCCAACAAGCGCTTGATTTAACATCGCGGTACGACGCCATCACTTTTACCACTTTTCCTTCCACTTTGAGGATATAAATTGCGCCCCCAATTTTGCATCAATTTTTTTATCACGTTCCTAAGGTGGCGGTGTGACTACAAAAGAACTAAGCAATAGATGTCGCATCTTGCACTTCTTGGCCTTTAAGTGAGGGATGTCATTTTGTCTTTTTGGTGTGGTAAATTTTAGAATGTAAGGGTCTTGTTCTTCATCTATACATCTCTCCAAAGGCTCGATCTCCATGTCTCCATCCAAACATAATGTAGAAAAATATTTAGAATGAGGACTAACACGCCCCAACTCCAAAACTGCATTATTTTTGACATCCTCAATAATATATACTTCCTCAACCTTGACATTATCAACAAAAGCATGGTCTAATGATTAGTATTCTCGTTTTAGCTCCTCAATTTGGTCTAGAAGATCTTTTTCAACTTCACACAATTCATCACTAAATTGTTGGGTGTTACAGGCATCAACCTTTGCACTCAATTGAGCCTCTAAGTCGCGAATAGAACTGCCAAATTGGTCGATCTCTTGTCCCAGTTTAACTCCTCCTTCAATAAAGTGTTGTATCCCATTTGTAATTTTCTCATGAAAACCTCCATATTCCTCAAATAATTTCATGTGCATATCAAGAATGTGAACATCATGTTCCACATCATCAAATCCGTTACTCCTGTCAAACTCACAAGAATTATTAGAATTAACATAAGAAGGGAATGGAGTAGGATAACAACACTGAGGACGATTATTCCAATTACCACCACAAATAGTACAAAATTGAGATAGTGCACACAACTCGGTCCTGAAAATATTTTTACAATATTGCCACAAGTGGGGTCCTTTACAATATGGACAAAGATCACAAAAATAAGAATACTTACTATCCCACCACTTTTCGTTCAAAGATATCATGTAAAACAAATGTATTACTAACTACACTAAACTAAAATTAAAAACTTAAATAGATAAAAAATAAAAATCTAATCTAGTAGAATAGTTAATTTCTAAGTCCCCGGCTATTGCGCCAAAAACTTGTTGCTCCCAAATGCGCACGCAAGTATACGTGGTCGACATGTAATATAGGATTGTAAGTCCAGATATTGTACCCACATGAACTTGTGATTAACTATCAACTAAATTAAACCAAACAATTAATCTATTCAAGTGAATCCTAACGTATGAATATTTAACTAAAATTAATCTAGAGTAACAATTTAAGAGATTAAAGAAAACAACGACAAGCTTAAAGGCAAATTCAATGTGAGTGAATATTCTAGAACTATGGGTTAGCTAACAATCCCGTTGAGTTTTCCACTTAAATCGTCTAATTAATTTATCTGGTTTATTGGTTGACAGGGTTAATATTGCTCGTAGCCTTCTCCCGAAGTACTACTCGTCTATTCAAGCTAATCTAACGCCTATATTCCTATGAAATTAGAATTAACAAGAACGCATTAATAATTCCTGTATAGTAACCAAGCAAGGCGATTAGGTATATTCCTATCCTAACTGCAAATCCGCCCCCCACTCAGAGTTAAGATCTTGCTCTACTCAATCTTATATGCAATCTAGAATTTTCTCTCCCGAGTTCAATCCTAGATTAGTAGATAGTATTCAATTGGTGATCAAACAATCAAATAATTAAGCGCAATATTGAATAAATAAACCAATATGTTAAACTAATAAGAACAATTCAAACTTCAAACTACAACGTTCATGCAGTACCCAAAGCTCTAGAACTAATAAACTATGAGATTAAAAGAAAAGAAGAGAAGAAAAACTAGTTAGAAGCCTCCTCCAAGCCTGATGTTCTTGCCTCCGGTAGCCAAACTCCCTTAAAAATGGTGTTTAATGACTATTTATATGTGTAGGGAAGAGACCTAGACGAAATAACCAAGTCCAAAACCAAAAAGGAGATGAAATAGGCTTTTAAAATCCGTAACACCCTCGCTACAAGCCTCGCATCGCGACTTCTGTCGCGAGCTTGACCTCGTTGTAACCCTAGCCTCGCGAGCTCTGTAGCGCGCCTTCTCTCGCTGTAGGCCTCGCGGCGCACGCTCAAACGCGAGATAAATACCTTGCCTCGCCTGATCTAACACGAGTAACATGGCTCGCTTCGCCTGACATCTTTATGCTTCACTTTTGAGTTGCTTTGCCTACTTCCCAATTTCACGTTTTTGTCTTCTTTTTTCAATTGACTTTTGTCTTCTTTTGCAATGTCACGCTTTATTCATTGTATATCCAATAATTAAATGATCATAACTCCATTCTTGTAGCGTATAAAATACACATAAAATCTCTACTTTTCTTCCAATTTCGTCTTCAACGTATCTACACATAAAATAAACTCAATTAAGCACAAATATAGTATAGTTTAGCAATAAAACCCCAAGATATAAGGTAAGTAATGCACTAAAAATATAAAATTATAGCCAAACATCACTACTCATCAATCTCAAAATCCTCATCTGGAAGTCACTCATCAATCTCACGATCCTCATCTGGAAGTCTACCAATAACATTCCAAGTTCGGCTATATGTCCACCAGAAATACCAGCAGTGCAAATGACAGAAATCATTTTAAAGAGGAAATATTGGTTCTAGAAAAGTAAAGAATCTTGCAAATGACATTAAAGAAAAAACAAATGGTGGCCTCGGTGACCATGAATATGCTGTTTTCTCTTCTCTCTGACTAATCAGTAGATGTAGATTGTCTTACTCTAGTACTTACATAATATTTTGACCATTCATTTGCAGAACATAAGAACAATCAGTAAGTATATCAAAGCCTTAGATTTCTGGAGGATATCCATGATTTGATTTGAGTTATTTTTAGTGTAAAGAAGTTTTACGTTAAGATTTACTACCACCACCACGAGCCCCATACTCTTCTAAGAACAAACATATTGGGAATATTGCCGATGGTGGCGGTAATGGTGGCAATAGTGGTGGAGATGAAGAGAATTTTAGTGGTGAAAAAAACAATACAAGGGAGGGGTAAAATTGCTTCGGGGCGCTGAGGCGGCATGCCACGTGACACCTACAACAACAAACAACAACAACAACCCAGTATAATCCCACTAGTGGGGTCTGGGAAGGGTAGTGTGTACGCAGACCTTACCCCTACCCTGGGGTAGAGAGGCTGTTTCCAAATGACCCTCGGCATCCTTCCCTCCAAGAACTCCCCACCTTGCTCTTGGGGTGACTCGAACTCACAACCTCTTGGTTGGAAGTGGAGGGTGCTTACCATCAGAGCAACCCACGTACATGGTATATTTAAACCAACGTTTCAGCCGTTCCCCTCAATATGGATAATCGAAAAGCCTAATTACTTCTACGCAACGCTTCATAATTCACGAGGAAATCCACGGGGTATGAAATTTCAAGTTTGATTGTGACAATTGTCGGAGCAAATGTTAACAGTGTAACGAACAATGAGTCCAAGCAGATATTCCGGTGAAGCTTCTCACCTTCTCCTTTTCATCTTATTTTCGTACTAACTTTTGAGATTAATTAGGGTTCTTTAGCCAATGTTGCATATTGGTTGAAAGTCGGTGCACGATAGTTTGCTTTTTATTACATCTTGTGTTGCTAAAGTTTGCAGATATTTTAAATTAATTATTAGAAGTAGAGTTTCCTACAAAATTATCATGGATGCTCGTAGAAACCTTAGGATTTTTCTGCCATGGGTTTTGATTGTTGAATATAAAATTTTTGTGTATGATAAATAAGGGGAGTTAGGTTATTCACAAATTCTTTAATTGTATATGGATTTTCATTAAAATCTGTGAATACGTTCATTTTTACTATATGGTTCTCCAATTGATGTTTGGATAATAACGAATTTTTTTCACAATTTTCTGTATATTCTGCTCGATATCTGCTTATTTTTTATGTTTTTGGGTAACTCTATCTGCTTATTGTTTGAGAACAACTAAAATCGTTGTTGTAGATTTTTTCTGATGCAGAAGAAAGTACAAAATAAGGAGATGCAAGGCAATAGGACTGAATGATACAATCACTCCCTTCCGTTAAATTTAACATTCAGGTATTCTTTTTGAAGCTTTTACCCCCTCATCTTGAGAAACTACTCGATTACTTCCCCTATTCCATACAACCTTGTTCCTTTTTCCATTAAATTCCACCGCTTCATTGATTTATTTTCTTATTTTTATTACTGTAGGTCTGACGTAAATATAATAGATGGCAAAGGAATTCTTGAAGAGCTCCAAAGGTCACAGGCATACTCACAATAACTCGCCAGTGCCAAAAATTCAAAGGAAAAGTGTTGACGAGTGAGTTTCGGTTCTCATAACGGTTAAAATAATGTCAAGAATTAGGTTCATTTCTATATTATTCTTTACGTATCCTAATGATGTTGGCTGCAAAATGAATGTGTTTTATGAGTACCTCTTTGTTATAATATAATGAATAATACTCTAATTTCATACTTGGGGTATGATTTTGTATATTCTCGATTTCCTCTGGTGTGCCTGTTTGTTTTTAATAGAATGAACAATAGAATATTTTATATATTTGTATGAGTACCTCTTTGGTTTTAATAGAACGAACAATACTTTAAATTCCACATTTGGGTATGATTTTGTACATTTTTTTCCCTCTGGTGTGCCTATATAGTGACGTCCACTGTTTTCTTTTTCTCTTTGGTTTATTCGAGGAGGAGCTAATAAAGGAAAATATATTTTTTGGGATTTGTTTGTCGAACTTAAGAGGAGAAGTGTGATCATTTTACGTAATTAATTATAGGAGTAAGAATGGAGTTTCGACTGGCATGAAAATGGGTGTAATTTAAAAAGGAGATTAATTTTTTATAATTTTCTTTTTGTATTTGCTGAAATTTTGTTGAAAAAAATGATCTGCTGAATAGGGGGGAAAATAAAAAGGAAAACATAAGAATAGATAACTAAGAAAAACAGAGATGAAACAAAAAGGGAAAAGAAGATGAATGTGTGGCCGATTGTCCATTTTCTTCTGCTTCCCTTTGTTTTAGAAGTATAAAAGTAGGAGAAATTTTATACTGTCTTTTATGGGAAGAGGATCAAATATATAGAACTTAATTCAAACACCAATACTTGCTAATTAATTTTTATTCGAGTCCAAAGGTAAATCTTTAAAATTTGAGACTACTTAGTTTTGAACCAAATCTAATATTTGACGACTGTCGTAATACCATATATATATATATATATATATATATATATATATATGGATGAGCATATGAAAAGGAGCAATTGCTAAAGGAGAGAAGCATATATGAAAAAACAGAAAGTTAATAAAATTATGATTGGTGCATGATGTTTTTTCCCCTTCTAATTTCTTTTAACAGAGTCAAATTGGATGATCAATTTATTCAGCCAAGATTCGAGGAGAGATACTTTAAATTTTACTTAAGTTATCAGCAACAAGACACAAGAGACACACAAGACGTGTTCTATAGCAACTTGCTTCCAGTTTCGGATGCCTGCACCAAAAGCATCTGAACGACTGGAATGCAGGTACATTCCAAGAAAACTATTTCAACCTTGCATTTGATGTGCATATATATACACATTGTTTTCGGTTCTATACATATTTTATATTTTGGTAAACTCTTCCCGGATATGCTGAGAACTCTTTCATGTTACCTTTTCCCTGCCTTATTAATCTTGATAAATGTTCTGTATTCAGTATTGAGGTAAAGAAGATCTTTGGCATTATGGTTGCTATTTGGAAGACTGTCACGATCCAAAATCCTAACCTGTCGTGATGGCGCCTATCTCAATACTGGGCAAGCCGATAACCTCAATAAATCACAATAATCTCTTAAGTTTGAAAATATAATGTTTGAATTCCATAGAAAAACCTCACAATTTCAAATACAAAACACTCCCAAAACTTGGTGTCACGGAGTACATGAGTATCTAATATGAATACAAAATCTGACTGATAAAACACTGTCTGAAATTATAGAACAGTACAATAACTGAAAGAAAGAGAGTCAAGGTCAGCAGACTCCAGGCAGCTACCTTGATAGTCTCCAACTGATAGCACTCTGAGATCTAACGGTCGCCGTGTCCGAAAGCACCTGGATCTGCACACGAGGTGCAGAGTGTAGTATGAGTACAATCAATTCAATAAGTAACAAGACTAACCTCTGGGCTAAAAGTAGCGAGCTCCGCAGGTACAGTCCAGTACATAAATAATGGTGCAGAAATGTAGGCATGCTTTCAAGTTCAACAATTTAACTCGGTACAAGTGAAATAGATCAATACTACATGATATGAGGAATATGACATCTCAGTAGAAAGACCTCATGTAAAACTGGTCACAAATCATTCCGTCACTCAGTACTGTTTATGGCCAATTCGACCCAAGAATATTCCATCCCGTATATATATACACAGTACCGTATAAGGCCAATCCAGCCCTGGGGTAATTTCTCCCCAATATAAATGATACGGACAAGATACATGTCCAGAAAAAATTCATTACAATATATAAATAAGTAAGGCAAGTCCATGCCCTGGGAAGTCCATCCCGAATATATATAATCATCTACGCTCACTGGGGGTGTGTACAGACTCCGGAGGGGCTCCTTCAACCCAAGCGCTATATAAAGCCGATATGGCCTACTGCAGCGTGCAGTCCGATCCCATAATAATAATAAAGCCTATAAGGCCTGCTGCGGCGTGCAACCCCGATCTAGAATAATAAAACCTATAAGGCCTGTTGCGATATGTAGTCCGATCCCATAAAAGTAATAATATATAAAGCCAATATGGCCTGCTGCGGTGCGCAGCTCGAGCCCATAAATATCCTCACAATGGACGAATATGACTGGGTGTGAAATGTACATTTTTAAAACAAAATTCAACAGCAACACGACCCCATGGGTCCCAAAATATCGACACGCAGCCTAAACATGATCTTTAATAAGGTCCTCAGCTCAATTTCCCTAACACGTGGAAAATGTTCAGATAATAACATGATTCATTAATTTTACAACTTCACAGGATTTATTCAAATCACAATTTCTATAGTGCACGTCCACACGCTCATCCCTTATCGTGTGCGTCACCTCCAAACAATTTATATAACACCAAATTTGGGGATTCATACCCTTAAAACTAAGTTTAGAAAGTTACTTACCTCAAACCGTGTAATTTCTCATTCCGCTATGCCCTTGCCTCGAGAATTGGTCTCCGAAAGCCTCGTATCTAGTCACAATTAATTCGTTTCAGTCAATACAAATTATTGGAATTAATTCCAAAAGAAAATAACAATTTTTCAATAAAATCCGAAATTAAACTCAAAAATTGCCCGTAGGGCCCACGTGTCGGAACTTGACAAAAGCTACTAAATCCGAAAACCCATTCAACCACGAGTCTAACTATACCAATTTTACCAAAATCCGACCTTAACTCGACCCTCAAATCTTCAAATTAAACCAAGAGGATTTTCTAAATTTTCAAACTTAATTCACCCATTAAATGTTAAAAACAACCATGGATTCGGATAATTTAACCAATATTGAGTTAAGAACACTTACCTCGTTGTTTTCTCTGAAAATCTCCCAAACACCGCCTCTATCCGAGCTTCAAATCGGTAAAAAAATAAAAAATGAGACGAAATCCTATTTTCAGAACTTAAACTCTCTGCGCAGTCATTTGCTCTACGTGATCGCGGACAACCACACGCGATCGCGAAGCACAATTTTTCACTGCCCAATTTTAACCCTACGCGATCGCGAAGCACAGAGTCCCCAGCTCTACGCGATCGCGTCCCTCTTCACGCGATCGCATAGAGCAAATGCGTGACCCAACTTCCTCTCCAATTCCCCTATGCGAACGCGACATTTCCCACGCGTTCGCGTAACACAGCCTGGACCAACCTACACGATCGCGATTGCCTTTACGCAATCGCATAGAACAATCTCACCTCTGCCCCAAACAAGCCTATACGATCGCAGACCTTCTCACGCGATCTCATAGAAGGAAACCACTGACAGAAAACCAGCATTCTTCAGCTGAAATGCCAAGTACAAAATTGATCCGTTAGCTGTCCGAAACTAACCCGAGGCCCCCGGGACCTCAACCAAATACACCAATAAGTCCTAAAACATCATACGAACTTAGTCGAAGCCTCAAATCACATCGAATAACATCAAAAACACAAATTGCATCCGGATTCAAGCCTAATGAACTTTGAAATTTCCAAATCCTACAAACAACGTCGAAACCAATCCAATCACGTCCGATTGACCTCAAATTTTGCACACAAGTCAAAAATAATATAATAGACCTATTCAAATTTTCAGAATCGGATTCCGACCTCGATATCAAAAAGTCAACCCCCGATCAAACTTCCCAAAAATTCAACTTTCGCCATTTCAAGCCTAATTCCACTACGGACCTCCAAAATAATTTTCCGGACACGCTCCTAGGTCTAAAATCACCATACGGAGCCATTGGAATCATTAAAATTTAAATCCGAGGTCGTTTACAAATAAGTCTACATCCGGTCAATATTTCTAATTTAAAATTTTAATTATGAGACTAAGTGTCTCATTTCACTTCGAAATCCTCCGGACCCGAACCAACTAACCCGGTAAGTCATAAAATAACTGTAAAGCATAAATTGAGCAGTAATTAGGGAAACGGGATTATAATACTCAAAACAACCGACCGGGTCGTTACAAAGACAGATAAAGAGGATATTTATATTTGCAGTCTTGGGTGTCTGCTACTGTAGCTTTGTAACAATACATGTATGATGTTTGTATAGGGTTACATAACACTCTAGAGCAACAACAGATTGTTGCAAATGTGAGGGACCGCTAAAATGAGGAAGAGTCCTACAAAAAGGTTGAAGAAGATTATGAAGGGTTTTCATATAGTGTGACAAGGACCGAAGGTCTTGTAGCTTTTGTCCAAAAAATACTCATACATTACCATTGGAAGCAAACTCAATAGTACTAAAGTGAAAAATATTGTGTGAAAAGCTTGTAAGCATCACATAGTCTGAGCAAATCTATGTCATTCTTTTTACAGCAATTTCTATTTACAGCAATCATTAATTTTATTGGCAAAGTGGGGAATTAATTATTTCTGTTGCTCTGTAAATGCATAACCTCCAATCGGTCACTTATATTAGGAAGAAGTTCAGAGATCATATCATGTTACAGACCTATATAAAGTACTAATGGTTATACATGATATTTCAGTACCTTCCTCAGTTGACCATGATACTGGAGTTTTCATGAAGTTAGATGATAAACTTATCTCTCAATTTCAAATTTTCTGTTGTATCGACTATAGTTACAAAAAGATTATTTATAAATTCAATAATGTTTTTAACGACCGCGCGAAGAGCGGGCAACAACAACAACAACAACAACAACCCAGTATAATCCCACTAGTGGGGTCTGGGGAGGGTAGTGTGTACGCAGACCTTACCCCTACCCTGGGGTAGAGAGGCTGTTTCCAATAGACAACCCTCGGCATCCTTCCCTCCAAGAACTACCCACCTTTGCTCTTGGGGTGACTCGAACTCACAACCTCTTAGTTGGAAGTGGAGGGTGCTTACCATCAGAGCAACCCACCTTGTCCGCACGAAGAGCGGGCAAATTAACTAATATTCTACATAAGACTTTACCTCATAAAGGACTTTGCATTTGAGTTTTCCTCTTTCTCCTTTTAGTAGTATTATCATTATAATATAATTCTTTAACCAAAACTAGAATTCTAATCAACACTGTCTTTCTAATGCCGGATGTTAAAATTTATATATGCGCGTAATTATAATTTTTCATGCCGTATTTTTTCCTCTGCCTTTTTGTTTAGAGGAGTAGTGTGTTATCATGTATTAAATACCGAAAATAACTTTCAATTTTAATGGCAAAATTCCATCGGATAATATTGAATCATTGTTAACTTTTTCCTATTGTAATTCGCAAATGAGATCTCAATTTCTCTTGATGCTCTTTAAGCTGTTTCTTCTTCTTTTTCTTCCAACTTTAGCTTCATCTTGCCTTGCTTATAATGTATCGTGTAATTTTAATTTGGACGTTCGTGGTTGAATTTGGCTCGAAATGGCGAAAGTTGAAATTTTAAAAAGTTTGACCGGGAGCGGACTTTTTGATATCGTGGTCGGATTTCAATTCCGGAAGGTGGAGCAGGTCCTAATGTCGAATGTGACTTGTGTGCACGAATGTGATTTGCTATGTTTCGGCACGAGTTATTGAATTTGAAAGTTCAAAGTTCATAAATTTTGATTTGAGGTGTGATTCATCGTTTTGATGTTATTATATGTGTTTTGAGGCCTCGAGCAGGTCCGTATTGTGTTATGGAACTTGTCGGTATATTCGGACTGGGTCCCGAGTGGCTCGGATGAGTTTTGGACGAGGTTCAGTTCATTTTCACTTCATGTTGCATTGCTGAAGGCTGCTGGTTCTGGTATGATCGCACCTGCGGTTGGTTTGCGCAGGTGCGATGGCCGCAGAAGCGACAAAGGTGTCGCATATGCGAGATGAGAGCTGGATGTGGAGGCCCGCAGAAGCGGAGAAAAGGGCGCAAGTGCGGGTGCGCATGTGCGTCGAGTGGAAGCGCAGGTTCGAGTGTCTTTGTCACGACCTGAAATTCTCACCGTCAGGACTGTGATGGTGCCTAATATTTCACTTGCTGGGTAAACCAATATTAAAATAATTTATTTTTTTAACAATTTAAATTTCATTAATGAAAAAGAACTGATTTAACTGCAATAATCCAAATATAAATGTGGAAGCTAAAACCGTAAAAACACCTGTTACAAATCTCTGAACCCGGTGTCACGAGTGCACGAGCTGCTAGAGTAATACATACAAGGGTCTGAAATAAATACATAGTTGTCTGAATGAAAATACACAGCTAAATAAAAATAAAGACGGGGACTTCAGGAGCTGCGAGCGCTGAGCAGTTGTACCTCAAATCTCCGCAGGCTGTCCAATCCGAGCTCTTTAGTAGCCGCCGTTGGGACCGTCTCCAAAATCTGCACAGTGTGCAGAGTGCAGTATCAGTACAACTGACCCCATGTACTGGTAAGTGCGAGCCTAACCTCGACGAAATAGTGACGAGGTTAAGGTGGGTCACCTATACTATACCTGAACGCAGTAAATAATAATGACAGAAAATGGGAATACTGAACAGAATTAAACAACTAACAGAAAATAATAACCACAACCTCAAGAATAAACCAGTGTCGTCCAGAATTTTCAATCTTTAATAATTCAGATATAAATACCGAAAAAAGCAACATAGCTCAAGAAATGGAAATATATAGGTTGTTGCGGCACGCAACCCGATCCCACAAGACAACACAAAATCCTCCCTTATTTCACCGTAACGATATCAACAACAGTAAATAATATATATATATATATATATATATATATAT
>AWOL01S0000584.1:0-17012 GCA_000715115.1 Nicotiana otophora
TCCTTACTTTCATTACTGCTCGTTTCTTTGAGAGAGTGTTTAGTCATATATACTAGTACTATTTGACAGTGCTAACTTCCCTTTTTCTAGGGGTTTGCATCTTTAATAGATGCAGGTGGTTCCACAGCAGGCGACGCCCAGTTGATTTGGTGAGCCCCACTTCACTCGAGGTCATGTATTATTTGTTCATTTTATCATCATGTTTTGAGGCATAGCCGGAGCCTTATTTCCAGAAATATCATTGTACTCTTTTGTATCTAATAGATGCTCCATAGACATAGGGTGTGTGGTATGTTGGTGTGGGAAAAGCCAAAGTAGTAATGTTATAATTGTATCATACGTTCGCCATTAACTATGAAAAAGTATGTAATTTGGAAGCTTGTAAGTGATGTAACTGCTGATAATGAATTGGTGTAGTTGTTTACTTGATCCATCCCATTGATTAATTAATGAATTGTATTTTACTGTCATTCATGAGTAAGTTTGGGTAGAAGGTATTGTACAGTCTTTCTCCCCAAGTTCTGGGCGTGACAAACTTTCTATCAGACCTTAAGGTTTTAAAGTGTCCTATTATGTCTAGGAGACGTGTCTAGCAGAGTCATTCTTATCGGTGTGTTGTCGACCATATCTATAATTAGGAGGCTACTTGGACATTTAGGAATAATATGCTTCTTTGATGTTCTTGATCGTGCGATAAAGCTGATTGTACCATTGTTCCTCCTTTAACTTGTGCATTGCTCTAACTTTCAGTAAATGGCTCCTAAGAATAAGGCAAGAACTGGCCAAGGAGCCAATGTTATGCCAAGGATGGCGATTTATTCTATCATTAATGATGTGGGTGAACAGCCGAGGGGTGAGGATATTCTCCAGTTACTACACTGCCTGGTTTTACTATTCCTGCTCAGGCTACACTAGTTCCAACACTTGATGAGGGTACAATGAATCTTCCAACCGATATTCCGGATCCACCTCCAGCCCCAGCTTTCAGTCCTGGTGTTTCTAATAAGAACTTAGGGGAGCCATACATATGTTAGCTCAGATAGTGGCTTCCCAAGTCCAGAGGTCGAATGATGCCCCCACTTCTTCTAGTCAGCAAGGGGACTCTATTGGTTCTAGGGTTAACGAGTTTCTTTAGTTAGATCCTATAGGGTCTTATGCACTTCATCGATGAAATGCATAAGACCCTTTGAGTTATACATGCTACTAAGACAAAGGGAGTGGAGTTGGCCTCCTAACACCTGAAGGGAGGACTCCTGCGAGGAGGGCAGCCCTCCAGCGATATGGAGTGAGTTTGCGGATGCTTTCATGGATAATATCTTGCTTGCCGAGACTAAGGCACCCCATGCCATAGAATTTGAGAACTTAAACAAGGTAGCAAGAGTGTGTGGGAGTACTATATGGAGTTCGCTTGCCTTCCCAAGTATGATATTCATATGTTGCCTATTATGGAGGCTATAGTGCGCCAGTTTGTGCAGGGCCTTAGCCCTTTGGTTATCAATGAGGCCGCTACAACTGCCTTGAATTATGACATGAACTATGGGAAGATGGTAACATTTGCTCAAGCTACAGAGAACCGTAAGTTGAAGAGAAGAATGGAGTGAGAGGGTAATAGTAAGGCCCGGTCCACGGGCAACTTTAGGAATTCATTTGGTAGCAGTAGGTCAGAATTTAGGGGAGGGTCATCGAGGCGATCTCAGTCTTCAGGCAGTGCACCACCATCAAGGCCCAGTCAGCAGCAGTGGAGTCATTTCAGGCCCAATCAGGGTAATAGTGGACCCCACCAGCAGCGCTGGTTTGGAGGGAGGTTCCAGCAGCAGGGAAGGCCCCCGTGTCCTAGGTGTGGGAAGATGAAGCTAGGAATCTGTTACATGGACATACCCATATTCTACGGGTGCAGATTGAGGGGTCACATTCAGAGGGACTATCGTTCGCCCTCAACCAGTTCTGCAGCTACTACATCCGCATCACCTCCCCCAGCCCGAGGCACTCCAGCACCTGCAGGGCATGGTGCAGTTAGGGGTGGAGTGCAGAGATCGGGAGGACCCAACTGTTTCTATGCCATGAGTGGCCTCCAAAGTGCAGAGGCTTCTCAGACATTGTCATAGGTATATTGACTGTCCAATCTCATGATGTGTATACTCTTACTGATCCCGGTTCCACTTTATCCTATGTTACTCATTATGTTGCTATGGAATTTGGGATAGATCTGAAACAGCTTCATGAGCCATTCTCTGCATATACTCTGGTTGGCGAGTCTATTGTGAACGCACGGGTTTTTAGGGGTTGTGTTGTCACGGTGCATGGTTGGGACACCATGGCCGATCTCATTGAATTGGGGATGGTTATTTTTAATGTAATAATGGGAATGGATTGGCTTTATTTATGTTTTTCCAAGCTCGATTGCCGAACTAGAACTGTAAGGTTTGACTTTCCAAATAAGCCAATTGTTGAATGGAAGGGGATAATGTGGTGCCGAATGGCAGGTTTATTTCTTACCTTAAGGCCACAAAGATGATTAAAAAGGGTGTATTTACCATTTGGTCCGAGTTACGGACACCGATGCTGAGGCACCTACAATCGAGTCTATGCCAGTTATGAATGAATTTCTAGAGGTCTTTCTTGATGAGCTCACTAGGATACCGCTAGACAGGGAGATTAATTTTGGGATTGATGTTATGCCAGGAACGCAGCCTATATCTATTGATGTAGATGCTGAGGCACCTACACTTGAGCCTGTGCTAGTTATGAATGAATTTCTAGAGGTCTTTCTTGATGAGCTCCCTGGGATTCTGCCCGACATGGAGATTGATTTTGGGGTTGATGTGATGTGCCAGCCATTTAGCCTATATCTATTCCGCCCTACGGGATGGTACCAGCATAATTAAATCAGATAAAGGAACAATTGAAGGATTTTTTAGAGAAGGGCTTCATCCGACCGAGTGTGTCACCTTATGGTGCACCAGTTCTATTTGTAAGAAATAAATACTGGTCGCTAAGAATGTGTATTGACTACAGCAGGTCAACAATGTCACAATCAAAAACAAGTACCCATATCCAAGAATAGATGATTTTGATCAGTTACAGGGTGCTAAGTACTTATCCAAAATTTATTTAATATCCGGGTATCACCAATTGAAGATCAGGGAACAAGATATTCTGCAACAGCTTTCAGAATTCGGTATGGGCACTTTGAATTTCTGGTAATGTTTTTTGGGATAACTAATGCTCCCGCAGCTTTTATAGATCTTATAATTTAGTCTTCAAGCCTTTTATTGACTCCTTTGTGATAGTATTCATTGACAATATCCACGTATATTCACAAAGTTGAGAGGGCGACACCGATCACCTCAGGGCAGCTCTACAGAGTCTACATCAGCACCAGTTGTATGCGAAGTTTTTGAAATGTGAATTGCGGCTTGACTCTGTCATGTTCTTGGGTCATACCGTCTCAAGGGAAGGAATTAAGGTGGATCCTCAGAAGATGCAGTTGTGAAGAATTGTCCTAGACCTACTACTCTAACAGAGATTCGTAGTTTCTTGGGCTTAGCTGGATATTACAGGAAGTTTGTGGAGGGGTTCTCTACTCTTGCCTCTCCGTTGACTAATTTGACGCAAAAGGCAGTTAAGTTCCAATGGTCAGATGCTTGTGAAAGGAGATTCCAGGAGAAGAAATAAAAATTGACTACGGCGCTGGTGTTAACCCTACTAGAGGGTACATATGGGTTTTGGTGTATTATGATGCCTCAAGAATCTGGCTTGGGTGTGTATTGATGCAACATGGCAAGGTAATAGCTTATGCTTCTAGGCAACTCAAGAATCATGAAAAGAACTATCCAACACATGACTTAGAATATGCGGCAATGGTATTTTCATTGAAATGTTGACGTCGTTATTTATATAGGGTCCATGTGGATATATTCATGTACCATAAGAGTCGTAAATACAATTTCAAACTGAAGGAATTGAATTTGAGGAAGAGAAGATGGATGGATTTACTCATAGATTACGACCTCGATATTCTATATCACCCGGGAAAAGCCAATGTTGTGGCAGATGCTCTTAGCCAAAAATCTATGGGTAGTTTGGCTCACTTGGAGGCACATCAAAGGTCGTTTGCCAAGGAGGTTCAAAGATTGGCTAATTTTGGAGTACATCTTGCGGACTCTGGTGAAGTATGGGTAATTATGCAAAATAGAGCTGTATGATTGTTTGTTGTAGAAGTCAATGAGAAGCAATAAGACGATCCATTATTGGTACAATTGAAGGAGGGGATTCATAAACATAAGACTATGACTTTTTCTCTTGGCATGGATGATGGTACACTAAGGTACCAAGGACGGCTGTGTGTTCCAAATGTAGATGGTCTCTGAGAAAGAATCATGACCGAGGCTCACACTTCCAGGTATTCCGTACACTTGGGCTCTACAAAGATGTTTCATGATCCCAAGGAAGTCTATTGCTGAAATGACATGAAGATGAATGTCGCAGACTTTGTGGAAAGATGTTTGAGTTGTCAGCAAGTAAAGGTTGAACAACAATGTCCTAGTGGGTTGGCACAGAACATAGAAATTCCAATGTGGAACTGGGAAATGATTAATATGGACTTTGTGGTGGGACTGCCACGCACGCCGTGCAAGTTCGACTCAATTAGGGTAATTGTGGATCGACTCACAAAATCAGCACACTTTTTGATAGTTAAATCTACTGACACAGCGGAACATTATGCTTAGTTGTATATCAAAGAATTAGTCAGGTTGCATGGAACTCCTGTTTCTATCATTTCAGATTGAGGGGCACAGTTCACAGCTAATATTTGGATGGAATATCAGCAAGGTTTGGGTACTCAGGTAAATCTAACCTTTCACCTGAAGACTGACGGGGAGGCAGAGCGGACTATTCAGACGCTTTTGGATATGTTGCGTGCTTCGGTCCTTGACTTCAAGGGTAGCTGGGACGATAATTTTCCTCTCATAGAATTTGCCTACAACCACAGTTATCATGCTAGTATTCACATGGCAACATTCGAGGCCGTATATGGTAGAAGATGTAGATCCCTCTTTGGGTGGTTCGATATTGGGGAAGTGGAATTAATAGGACCAGACCTCATGCATCAAGTTATGGAGAAGATTAAGGTCATTAAGGATCGGTTGCAAACTACTCAAAGTCCTCGAAAGTCGTATTCGGATGTTCGTCGTAGACATTTGGAGTTCAAAGAAGATGATTGGGTGTTGTTGAAGGTTTCCCCTATGAAGGGTATAATGCGGTTTGGAAAGAAAGGGAAATTAAGCCCGAGGTATGTCGGGCCTTACAGATTCAGAGGATTCATCAGGTGGTGTACAAGATTGAGCTACCACCTGAGATGTCATTAGTGCACCCGGTATTCCATGTGTCTATGTTGAAGAAGGTAGTTGGAGATCCATCGGCTATTGTGCCAGTTGAGACTATTGAGTTAAATGAAGAATTAACCTATGAAGGAACTCTATTTGCCATTCTTGATAGGTAGGTCCAAAAGCTAAGAAATAAATAAATTGCCTCCGAGAAAGTGTTATTGTCATGACCCAAACCAATGGGATGTGACGGGCACTCGGTACCTTACTCAACCGAGTACCAACATAACGTATCGTTGTGTATCATACTATCATAGATAACTGAGCCGGAGAGGCTTCCATGAGATAAGTACAATAAAACACGAAATACCAACTTATACGTAAGATATACAGGCCTATAAGACCAATGTGATCCATTATATAGTTAAAACATAGGCTGACAAGGCCATACAAGTATCCGTATACATGACATCTGTCTACAAGCCTCTAAGAGTACATAAATATCATAAAGGTCGGGACAGAGCCCCACCATACAAGCCTAATCATATTGACCAAATAGCAACTCCGGAGCAGATGGAGCGCACCAACAAACTTCCGCTAAGTTGATAGCCTACTTGGAGGACATTTGACCTATATATCGGGACCTACAGGCATAAAACACAGCGTCCCTAGGCAAAGGGGCGTTAGTACAAATAATGTACCGAGTATGTAAGGAATGAAATCAGTAAATAATAGACATGAGAGAAACATGGAGTAAAAGACTCAACATGTATATCTGAATAGCTTTGTGAATCATTAAATATTATAATGTCATGCATATTAATATAAATGTAATACCATGCATGGGTATATGCGTTCATAACATCATCAAGCCTCTGAGGGCATCCCATCATATCATTTTGGCCATTGTGGGCAACATCATCAACGTATACCAGCTGATCAGGTGGTGGTGTATATATAACGCCGTAACCTTTTCCCATATCCAATATACATATATACGCGTATATAACGCCATTTTGTTATGGCTCAATGTACAAGTATAAATGAATGCAATACATGAGAAAGTACGTCAATAAAATCGTTCGGAGTGTCATAAGACCACTATGCCTCTAATTAATATCATGAAGTAAACTTCATTAACATACCTGTTTTTTAGACCCATGAACAAATGATAGAATAATTGGACACATGGAGAATCAAGAACATAGGCATCTCTAGTATCTCTATGAATAGAGACTTTTATGGAAATTGTGCATTTTCTCATTTTGTTTTTGTCGTATATATCATACCAAAAGAAAGAAGGGATAGCCTTAACATACCTGAATCGATTCTCTTGACAATCCCTCCAACATACGTTGATTGCGACAAAACATGTAACGGCGGATCGAAGTAGGGAAAAAACCGTATGATATTCTTGAGAAAGGTTGCACCGTACTCCCTTAATATTTAAAATTCACGTTGCACTTGTAGGGGTTTATAAAATTCCCTTGAGAATTCCATCCGTTCCATTAAGCCAAATGTAACACCCCGGAAAATTTTGAAGTACTTAAATGTAAAGCCCGGTAAAGTTTGCAAAGAAAATAATGTTTCATGGTGCCGGACTAGGCATATGTGTTTGAGGATTGTACAGAGTTCGGGAGGATCCGGCCGTGTCTATTCTATGAGGGGTCGCCAGAATTCAGAGGCTTCTCCGGATGTTGTCACAGGTATATTGACTGTCCAATCACATGAAGTATATGCTCTTATTGATCCCGGTTCCACTTTATCATATGTCACACCTTATGTTGCTATGGAATTTGGGATAGACCCAGAACAACTTTATGAGTTGTTCTTTATATCTACTCTGGTTGGTGAGTCTATTTTATCCACGCGGATTTACAAGGATTGTGTTGTTACATTGCATGGTCGGGACACCGTGTCCGATCTTATTGAATTTAGAAAGGTCGATTTTTATGTTTTAGTGGGGATGGATTGGCTTTGTTTTTGTTTTGCCAAGCTTGATTGTCGAACCAGAGCTGTTAGGTTCGAATTTCCAAATGAGCTAGTTATTGAGTGGAAGGGTGATGATGTAGTGCCGAAGGGCAGGTTTATTTCTTACCTAAAGGCCATGAAAATGATCAACAAGGGATGTATTTACCATTTTGTCTGGGTTACAGACACCGATGCTGAGGCACCTACACTTGAGTCTGTGCCTGTTGTGAATGAATTTCTAGGAGTCTTTCCGGATGAACTCCCTGGGATCCCACTAGACATGGAGATTGATTTTGGGATTAATGTGATTCCAGACACACATCCTATATCTATTCGACCCTACAGAATGGCACCGACAGAACTGAAGGAGCTAAAGGAACAATTGAGAGATTTGCTAGAAAAGGGTTTTATCCGGCCAAGAGTGTCGCCTTGGGGTGCACCGGTCCTTTTTGTAACAACGAAAGATGGGTCACTAAGAATGTGTATTGACTATCGGCAGCTTAATAAGGTAACAGTCAAAAATAAGTACCCACTGGCAAGGATAGATGACTTGTTTGATTAATTGTAAGGTTCCAAGTAGTTCTCCGAAATCGATTTACGATCCAGGTATCACCATTTGAAGATCAGGGAGCGGGATATTCTGAAAACAACTTTTAGAACCAGGTATGGGCATTTTGAGTTTCTAGTAGTGTCTTTTGGGCTAACAAATGCTCCAGCAACCTTCATGGATCTTATGAATCAGTTTTTAAGCCATTCCTTGACTCCTTTGTTATAGTGTTCATTGACGATATTCTTGTATATTCACAAAGTCAAGAGGACCATGCTGACCATCTCAGGTTAGTTCTGCAAACCCTACATCAGCACCAGTTATATGCAATGTTTTCAAAGTGTGAATTTTGGCTTGAATCAGTCATATTCTTGGGTCATGTAGTTTCTAGTGAGGGAACTAAGGTTGATCCTCAGAAAATTTGAGTTGTGAAGAATTGGCCGAAGCCTACAACTCCAATAGAGATTCACAGTTTCTTAAGCTTAGCTGGATATTACAGAAAGTTTGTGGAGGGGTTTTCTACTCTTGCCTCTCCATTGACTAAATTGACGAAGAAGGCAATTAAGTTCCAATGATCAGATGCTTGTGAAAAGATTTTCAAGGAATTGAAAGCAAGATTGACAATGGTGCTGATGTTGACCCTATCAGAGGGTATAGATGGATTTGTAGTATATTGTGATGCTTCAAGAATCGGGGTTGGGTGTGTATTAATGCAACATGGGAAGGTTATAGCGTATGCTTCTAGGAAACTCAAGAATCATGAAAGAACTATGCCAAGGATGGCGGTTTATTCTATCATTAATGATGTGGGTGAACACCCGAGGGGTGAGGATATTCTCCCAGTTACTACACTGCTTGGTTTTACTATTCCTGCTCAGGCTGCACTAGTTCCAACACTTGATGAGGGTACAATGAATATTCCAACCGATATTCCGGATCCACCTCCAGCCCCAGCTTTCGGTCCTGGTGTTTCTAATAAGATCTTAGGGGAGCCATACATATGTTGGCTCAGATAGTGGCTTCCCAAGTCCAGAGGTTGAATGATGCCCCCACTTCTTCTAGTCAGCAAGGTGACTCTATTGGTTCTAAGGTTAACGAGTTTCTTTAGTTAGATCCTCTAGGGTCTTATGCACTTCATCGATGAAATGCATAAGACCCTTTGAGTTATACATGCTACTAACACAAATGGAGTGGAGTTGGCCTCCTAACACCTGAAGGGAGGACTCCCGCGAGGAGGGAAGCCCTCCAGCGATATAGAGTGAGTTTGCGGATGCTTTCATGGATAATATCTTGCTTGCCGAGACTAAGGTAGCCCATGCCGTAGAATTTGAGAACTTAAACAAGGTAGCAAGAGTGTGTGGGAGTACTATATGGAGTTTGCGTGCCTTCCCAAGGATGATATTCATATGTTGCCCATTATGGAGGCTATAGTGCGCCAGTTTGTGCAGGGCCTTAGCCCCTTGGTTATCAATGAGGCCGCTACAACCGCTTTGAATTATGACATGAACTATGGGAAGATGGTAACATTTGCTCAAGCTACAGAGAACCGCAAGTTGAAGAGAAGAATGGAGCGAGAGGGTAATAGTAAGGCCCGGTCCACGAGAAACTTTGGGAATTCATTTGGTGGCAGAAGGTCAGAATTTAGGGGAGGGTCATCGAGGCCATCTCAATATTTTGGCAGTGCACCACCATCAAGGCCCAATCAGCAGCAGTGGAGTCATTTCAGGCCCAGTTAGGATAATAGTGGACCCCACCAGCAGGGCTGGTTTGGAGGGAGGTTCCAGCAGCAGCGAAGGCCCCCGTGTCCTAGGTGTGGGAAGATGAACCTAAGAATCTGTTACATGGACATACCCATATGCTACGGGTGCAGATTGAGGGGTCACATTCAGAGGGACTACCGTTCGCCCTCAGCCAGTTCTGCAGCTACTACGTCCGCATCACCTCCTCCAGTCCGAGGCACTCCAGCACCTGCAGGGCGTGGTGCAGTTAGGGGTGGAGTGCAGAGATAGGGAGGACCCAACTGTTTCTATGCCATGAGTGGTCTCCAAAGTTCAGAGGCTTCGCAGACGTAGTCATAGGTATATTGACCGTCCAATCTCATGATGTGTATGCTCTTATTGATCCCGGTTCCACTTTGTCCTATGTTACTCATTATGTTTCTATCGGGACCTACAGGCATGAAACACAGCGTCCCCAGGCAAAGGGGCGTTAGTACAAATAATGTACCGAGTATGTAAGGAATGAAATCAGTAAATAATAGACATGAGAGAAACATGGAGTAGAAGACTCAACATGTATATCTGAATAGCTTTGTGAATCATTAAATATTATAATGTCATGCATATGCATATAAATGTAATACCATGCATGGGTATATGCGTTCATAACATCATCAAGCCTCCGAGGGCATCCCATCATATCATTTTGGCCATTGTGGGCAACATCATCAACGTATACCAGCTAATCAGGTGGTGGTGCATATATAACGCCGTAACCTTTTCCCATATCCAATATACATATATACGCCTGTATAATGTCATCTTGTTATTGTTCAATGTACAAGTATAAATGAATGCAATGCATGAGAAAGTACGTCAATAAAATCGTTCGGAGTGTCATAAGACCACTATGCCTCTAATTAATATCATGAAGTAAACTTTATTAACATACCTCTTTTTTAGACCCATGAATAAATGGAGACATGGGGAATCAAGAACATAGGCATCTCTAGTATCTCTATGAATAGAGTCTTTTATGGAAATTGTGCATTTATTCATTTTGTTTTTGTCGTATATATCATACCAAAAGAAAGAAGGGATAGCCTTAACATACCTGAACCGATTCTCTTGACAATCTCTCTAACATATGTTGATTGCGACAAAACATGTAACGGCGGATCGAAGTAGGGAAAACACCGTATGATATTCTTGAGAAAGGTTGCACCGTGCTCCCTTAATATTTGAAATTCACGTTGCACTTGTAGGGGTTTATAAAATTCCCTTGAGAATTCCATCCGTTCCATCAAGCCTAGTGTAATACCCCAGAAAATTTTGAAGTACTTAAATGTAAAGCCTGGTAAAGTTTGCAAAGAAAATAATGTTTTATGGTGCCGGACTAGGCATATGTGTTTGAGGATTGTACAAAGTTTAGGAGGATCCGACCGTTTCTATGCTATGAGGGGTCGCCAGAATTCAGAGTCTTCCCCGGATGTTGTCACAGGTATATTGACTATCCAATCACATGAAGTATATGCTCTTATTGATCCCGGTTCCACTTTGTCATATGTCACACCTTATGTTGCTATGGAATTTGGGATAGACCCAGAACAACTTTATGAGTTGTTCTCTATATCTACTCTGGTTGGTAAGTCTATAAGGATTTATAAGGATTGTGTTGTTACGTTGCATGGTTGGGACACCGTGGCCAATCTTATTGAATTGAGAAAGGTCGATGTTGATGTGATAGTGGGGATCGATTGGCTTTATATTTGTTTCGCCAAGCTTGATTGCCGAACCAGAACTGTTAGGTTCAAATTTCCAAGTGAGCTAGTTATTGAGTGTCAAGGATAGATGACTTGTTTGATTAATTGGAAGGTGCCAAGTACTTCTCCGAAATTGATTTACGATCCGGGTATCACCATTTGAAGATCAAGGAGCAGGATATTCTGAAAACAGCTTTAAGAACCAGGTGTGGGCATTGTGAGTTTCTAGTAATGTCTTTTGGGCTAACAAATGCTCCAGCAGCCTTCATGGATCTTATGAATCGCATTTTTAAGCCATTCCTCGACTCCTTTGTGATAGTGTTCATTGACGATATTCTTGTATATTCACAAAGTCAAGAGGACCATGCTGATCATCTCAGGGTAGTTTTGCAAACCCTACATCAGCACCAGTTATATGCAAAGTTTGCAAAGTGTGAATTTTGGCTTGAATCAGTCATATTCTTGGGTCATGTAGTTTCTAGTGAGGGAATTAAGGTTGATCCACAGAAAATTTCAGTTGTGAAGAATTGGCCGAAGCCTACAACTCTAATAGAGATTCACAGTTTCTTAAGCTTAGCTGGATATTATAGAATGTTTGTGGAGGGATTTTCTACTCTTGACTCTCCATTGACTAAATTGACGAAGAAGGTAATTAAGTTCCAATGGTCAGATGCTTGTGAAAAGATTTTCCAGGAATTGAAAGCAAGATTGACAATGGCGCCGGTGTTGACCCTACCAGAGGGTATAGATGGATTTGTGGTATATTGTGATGCTTCAGGAATTGGGGTTGGGTGTGTATTAATGCAACATGGGAAGGTGATAGCGTATGCTTCTAGGCAACTCAAGAATCATGAAAAGAACTATCCAATAGAAGATTTAGAAATTGCAGCAGTGGTATTTGAATTGGCAATTTGGTGTAATTATTTATATGGGGTCCATGTGGATATATTCACGGACCATAAGAGCCTTCAATATATTTGCAAACAGAAGGAATTGAATATGAGGCAGAGAAGATGGTTTGAATAACTCAAGGATTATGACATTGATATTTTATACCATCCGGGGAAAGCTAATGTTGTGGCAGATGCTCTTAGCCGAAAATCTATGGGTAGCTTAGCACACTTGGAGGCATATTAAAGGCCATTGGCCAAAGAAGTTCACTGATTGGCTAGTTTGGGAGTTCGTCTTGCGGACTCTAGTGATGGGGGAGGGGGGTAATTGTGCAAAATAGGGCTGAATCATCGCTTGTTGTCGAAGTAAAAGAGAAGCAATACAAGGATCCATTGTTGGTGAAATTAAAAGAGGGGATTCATAAACATAAGACCATGGTTGTTTCTCTTAGCATGAATGATGGTACACTAAGGTACCAAGGGCGACTCTGTGTTCCAAATGTGGATGGTCTCCGGGAAAGAATTTTGACTGAAGCTCACACTTCTAGGTATTTCGTGCATCCAGGTTCTAAAACAATATATCATGATCTTAAGGAAGTCTATTGGTGGAATGATATGAAGAGGAATGCAATGGTCTTTGTGGCAAGATGTCCGAATTGTCAGCAAGCGAAGGCCGAACACCAAAGGCCTGGTGGGTTGGCACAAAACATAGAAATTCCAATGTGGAAGTGAAAAATGATTAATATGGACTTTGTGGTAGGATTACCGTGCACTTCGCGCAAGTTTGACTCAATTTGGGTAATTGTGGATTGGCTCACGAAGTCATCACACTTTTGCCGATTAAGTCTACCGACACAGCGGAGCAGTATGCTCAGCTGTATATCAAAAAAATAGTAAGGTTGCATGGCACCCCAGTTTACATCATTTCGGATCAAGGAGCACAATTCACTGCTAATTTTGGGAAGAAATTTTACCAAGGTTGGCGTACGCAGGCAAATCTTAGTACAGCCTTTCACCCGCAGACTCACGGGCAGGCAAAGCAGACTATTCTGACGCTTGAGGATATGTTGCGTGCTTGCGGTCTAGACTTCAAAGATAGTTGAGATGATCATTTACCACTCATAGAATTTTCCTACAACAATAGCTATCACGCTAGCATTGAAATGGGACCGTTCGAGGCTTTATATGGTAGGAGATATAGATCTCCCATTGGGTGGTTCGAAATTGGAGAAGCAGAGTTGATAGGGCCAGACCTCGTGCATCAGGCCATAGAAAAAGTTAAAATCATTAAGGAGCGGTTGAAGATTGCTCAGAGGCGTCAGAAATCATATTCGGATGTTCGTCGTAAGGATTTGGAGTTCAAAGAAGATGATTGGGTATTTCTGAAAGTTCCCACCATGAAAGGGGTAATGCGATTTGGTAAGAAAGGGAATTTGAGTCTGAGGTATGTCGGACCATAAAAATCATTCATAGGGTCGGTGAGGTGGCATACAAGGTTGAGCTACTACCTGAGATGTCATTAGTATACCCGGTGTTTCATATGTCTATGTTGAAGAAAGTAGTTGGAGATCCAACACTCATTGTTTCGGTTGAGACCATTGAGGTAAATGAGCAATTGACTTACGAAGAGATTCCGATTTCTATTATTGATTGGCAAGTCCGAAAATTGATAAATAAAGAAATTGCCTCCGTGAAACTGTTGTGGCGAAACCAACAGGTTGAAGAGGCTACTTGGGAGGCTGAGGAAGAAATGGAGAAAAAGTATCCTTATATGTTAGAATGATCATGTATTTAAAATTTTGATCTAGGAAATAATTATAAGACTTACTTTTTATGAATTTTATATCATGTGAACAATTGGCATTAAGGGTGTTCCTTTCTGGATATATATTGCTTATGAGACCAATTTTGGTGTTGTTTTGTATTATGTTACCACGTTGGAATACGTATATGTTGTTAGGATGTGTTTCTAGGGCTCTCTTACAGGTGGATAGTCCTAGTTACAAGGGAAACTCTGGCGAATAGTTTGGAGATTTTGGGAGTTAGTCAAATTTTGGGGCTGCTCGAATGTGGTATGAAACAAACTGAGTTGCATAAGATGCTAATGGCGGATTTTTACCCTCATTCGGGGACGAATGATCCTGAACGGGGGAGAATGTAACACCCCGGAAAATTTTGAAGTACTTAAGTGTAAAGCCCGGTAAAGTTTGCAAAGAAAATAATGTTGCATGGTGCTCGGACTTTTTGGGTTCAACAATGCACCGGAAAGTAAAGGAAAAGTTTCGATGGAAAAGTGCATTTTTGCGGTCCATTATGCGACCACAGAACTACTCTGCGGACCGCATAATGGCCACATAGTGAGGCAGTCGATTGGGTCAGTTGGAAGCAACTATGCGGTCGACTATGCGACCGCATAACAGTTATGCGGACAGCATAGTGACCGCATACACAGGCAGTTCTTTTGTCTATTTTGTAACCAAATATGCGACCGATATGCGGTCCGCATATCGGTTATGCGATCGCATACCTTGTTCCGTAGCTCCATTTTTGGGTTTTTAAAACCCGACCCTATTTCGTTAAATACACTCTTTGGGCCATTTTTGAGACATAATCTGATATTTTAGAGTGAGAGAGAGTGCCCTAGAGTGAGAAGGTGTTCTTCCATAATGTTTCTTCAATTCTTGCTCAGGTTTTGGAAGTTTAAGAAGGGAAGCTTACTAGGTCTTCATCCTAGAGGTAAGATTCCACACCCTAAACCCTAATTTTGAAATGTTCTAAAAATAGGTAACTAGCAAGATAAATTTCTCGGCATGAGAGTTGTTTATTTTACATGCATGTGTTATCAAAGTGTGTAGAAAGATTGTTGAGCTAAAAATGGTAAAGATTAGGTTGTGGGATGATGAATTCCTTCATAAAAAGGAAATTGAAACCTTATGCACACCTAGTGTTTGATAAAAGGCTCAAGTGAGCTAGAACCATGATCATCTTCCTAATTTTGATTCAATTTCTTATATTTCTAAAATAGATTGAAGTTGCTAAGAATTCAAGAATATTTTAGAGTGTAAGGAAGCTCAAGTGAGGTATGTTGGCTAAACTCTTCTCTTAGAATTGAATCCCACTATATTCATGTAAATTATGTAAGTCTCGAGTGATTCATTATGAAATTAGCTATTCCGAGTAAGATTGGGTTGAACGATATATGTTCAACAAGCATCACAAATGCTCTATTCATGTTATGTTACCAATTGAGGGTGTGTTAAAATATGGGCTGTGCATTAATAATGTTTCCACTTTAAGTCAAGTTCAAATGAAGGCTATTATGCCAAATTTTGTGAAATATCTCTATGTGAATTAGATTCTAAATTGCTCACATGTGTACTATACACTTTGATTTGAACTGTGTTTGTCGTTGATGATGAGGATGATATTTGAAATTGATAATGTGAGCATGAAATACTGAATATGGCCAACATGCCAAGAATGTTCTTAAAATTATGGCCACTAGTGCCAATGAATTGAAAAGATGTGAAAGTATTACGAAATACGATGATTGATATAAGAAGGTTGATATCTCAAATAAGATGGCCTAGCCGATCGGGTCGTGATCAGACACCATGCCGCACACATGGTGGTGATTGTGCTGGAAATTGTAATTGAAATGGTAATTATGGTTTATGTCCCTAATGGATAGCCTAGCCAATCGGGTCGTGATCGGACACTGTGTTAAAGACGGTGGTATTGATATTGAGAGAAAATTTGGTTGATGCCTCTAATGAGATGGCCTAGCAGATCGGGTCGTGATCGAACTCCGTGCTGAGAGTACGGTGGTACTGGTTTTGTGAATAATGGTATTGTGGACAATGGTATATCGATACTAAAAATCTCCCAATGTGAGATATGGAAATTAATTTGAACATTGTCTTGATCCTAAATTGAGGTTTGATGTTGATTAAGTCTTTCAATGATATTATGATAATCTTATTTGTATTATTTGTCATTCTATTGAGAGGGTGTTTAGTTATACATACTAGTGTTGTTCGACGGTACAAAACTTCCTTTTGCCGGGGGCGCTGCATCTTTAAATGGATGTAGGTGGTTCCACAAATGGAGATATTGATGAGTGATAGCAGTGCACCTTCTTCCCAGCTGACTTGGTGAGCCCCAATTCATTCCGGGGTCATAAATATTTTGTACTTTGTGTATTCTATTTGAGGTATAGCCGCGGCCTTGTTGTCGGCATTATTATTGTACTCTCCTTTATCTATAGACTCTCTGTATACATAGTGTGGGTTGTGTACTGGTGCTGGGGAAAGACAAACTATGTTATGTTATGGATGTATTACTTGTCCATTTGAGACTTTAAAAATGATGAAACAATTGGAAATGAATTGATATTGTAGACATGAATACATTTTCATCTAGTTAATGATAATATGTATTATCTCTATTCATGGATGAGTTTGGGTAGACTAAAATCTAACAGTCTTGCTCGGTCGGGTTCACACGGTTGAGCGCCGGCCGCGGTCCTCAGTTTTGGGGCGTGGCAAACTTGGTATCAGAGCCTAAGGTTTTAAAGTGTCCTTGGATGTCTCGGAGCCGTGTTTAGTAGAGTCCTTATTATCGGTGTATTGTCGACCACATCTATAATTAGGATGCTACATGGGCATTTAGGAATAATACCCTTCTTTCATGTTCTTGATCGTGCGATAAAGCTTGTTGTAAGATTGTTCCTCCTTTAACTCCTGAGTTGCTCTAATTTTCAGTACATGGCGCCTAAGAAGAAGGCAAGAACTGGC
>AWOL01S0000584.1:18261-32796 GCA_000715115.1 Nicotiana otophora
CACTGCCTGACTCTACTATAACTGATCAGACTACACCTGTCCCTACACCTACTGAAGGTGAAACGGTTCCTCCAACTGATATACCAGTTCCATCTCCAGTTCCAGCTTCCGATTCTAGTGTTTCTGATGTTGATCTTAGGGGAGCCATATAGATGTTGGCTCAAATAGTGGCTTCCCAGACCCAGAGGTCAAATGTTGCACCCACTTTTTCCAGTCAGCCAGGGGATTCTACTAGTTCCAGGGTGAACAGGTTTCTCCAGTTGGATCCTCCAGTGTTCACCAGTACTAACCCATAGGAAGATCCCCAGGATTGCATTGATGAGATGCACAAGACTCTCAGAGTTATGCGTGCTACTGAAACAGAGGCGGTGGAATTAGCCTCCTACCGCCTGAAAGAGGTGGCATATTCTTGGTTTGAACTATGGGAGGATTCCCGTGAAGAAGGGAGCCCTCCGGCGAGGTGGACTGAGTTTGCCGATGCCTTTATTGATCATTTCTTGCCCCTCGAGACTAAGGCAGACAGTGCTGTTGAGTTTGATAACTTGAGGCAAGGTAGCTTGAGTGTGTGCAATTACCATATGAGATTCGCGTACCTGTCTAAATATGCTATTTACATGTTGCCCACTATGGAGGCTAGAGTTCACCGATTTGTACAGGGCCTTAGTCCCTTGGTAATTAATAAGGCTGCTATAGCAGCCTTGAATTCTGATATGAACTATGGAAAGATGGTGGCATTCGCTCAAGCCACGGAGACCCGCAGATTAAGGAACAGAATTGAGCGAGACAGTAGTAATAATGCCCAGTCTATGGGAAACTTTGGTGGTTCTTCAGGTGGTGGCAAGTCAACATTCAGAGGAGGGTCGTCAGGGCCATCACAGTCTTTTGCTCAGTCTTCGGTTAGTGCACTGCCATCAGGGCCTAGTCAGCAGCAGCAGTGGAGCCGTTTCAGGCCCAGTCAGGGCAACAAGGGATCCAATCAGTAGGGTCGTCATGGTGGTAGATTCCAGCAGCAGAGGAAGCCGCCATGCCCTAGGTGTGGAAAGATGAACCTAGGAATATGCTACATAGACTTACCCATATGCTATAGATGCAGATTGAGTGGTCACATTCAGAGGGATTGTTGTTCGTTCCGCCAGGGTGCGGGTAGGGGCATGGCACAGCCTGCCAGTTCTGCAGCTACTACATCCGTAGCACCTCCTCCAGCTTGAGGCACTCCAACGCCCACAGGTCCTGGTGCAGCTAGGGGTGGAGCACAGAGTTCGGGAGGATCCAGTCATTTCTATGCTATGAGGGATCGCCAGAATTTAGAGGCTTCTCCAGAGACTGTCACATGTATAATGACTGTCCAATCTTAAGAAGTATATGCTCTTATTGATCCCGATTCCACTTTGTCATATGTCACACCTTATGTTGCTATGGAATTTTGGATAGAACCAGAACAACTTACTAAGTCGTTCTCTGTATCTACTCCGGTTGGTGAGTCTATTTTAGCCACGCGCGTTTATAGGGATTGTGTTGTTATGTTGCATGGTCGGGACACCGTGGCCAATCTTATTGAATTAAGAATAGTCAAATTTGATGTGATAATGGGGATGGATTGGCTTTATTCTTTTTTTTGCCAAGCTTGATTGCCGAACCAGAACTGTTAGGTTTGCATTTCCAAATAAGCTAGTTATCGAGTGAAAGGGTGATGATGTAGTGCTGAAGGGTAGGTTTATTTCTTACCTAAAGGCCACGAAAATGATCAACAAGGGACGTATTTACCATTTGGTCAGGGTTACGGACACCGATGCTGAGGCACCTACACTTGAGTCTATGCCTGTTGTGAATGAATTTCTGGGAGTCTTTCCGGATGAACTCCCTGGGATCACACCGGACAGGGAGATTGATTTTGGGATTGATGTGATGCCAGACACACATCCTATATCTATTCCACCCTACAAAATGGCACTGGCAGAACTGGAGGAGCTAAAGGAACAATTGAGAGATTTGTTAGAAAAGGGTTTTATCCGGCCAAGCGTGTCGCCTTGGGGCACACCGGTCGCTTTTTTAAGAAAGAAAAATGGGTCACTGAGAATGTGCATTGACTATCGGCAGCTTAATAAGGTAACAGTCAAAAATAAGGACCCACTGCCAAGGATAGATGACTTGTTTGATTAATTTCAAGGTGCCAAGTACTTCTCCAAAATTGATTTATGATCAGGGTATCACCAATTGAAATCAGGGAGCGGGATATTTCGAAAATAGCTTTTAGAACCCGGTATGGGAATTTTGAGTTTCTAGTAATGTCTTTTGGGCTAACAAATGCTCCAACAGCCTTCATGGATCTTATGAATAGTGTTTTTAAGCTATTCCTCAACTCCTTTTTGATAGTGTTCATTGACGATATTCGTGTATATTCACGAAGTCAGGAGGACCATGCTGATCATCTAAAGGTAGTTCAGCAAACCCTACATCAGCACCAGTTATATGCAAAGTTTTCAAAGTGTGAATTTTGGCTTGAATTAGTCATATTCTTGGGTGATGTAGTTTCTACTGGGGGAATTAAGGTTGATCCTCAAAAACTTTCAGCTGTGAAGAATTGGCCGAGGCTTACAACTCCAATAAAGATTCGCATTTTCTTAGGCTTAGCTGGATATTACAGAAAGTTTGTGGAGGAGGTTTCTACTCTTGCCTCTCCATTTACTAAATTGACGCATAAGGCAATTAAGTTCCAATGGTAAGATGCTTGTGAAAATAGTTTCCAGGAATTGAAAGCAAGATTGACTATGGCACCGGTGTTGACCCTACCAGAGGGTATAGATGGATTTGTGATATATTGTGATGCTTCAAGAATCGGGCTTGGGTGTGTATTAATGCAACATGGGAAGGTGATAGCGTATTCTTCTAGGCAACTCAAGAAGCATGAAAAGAACTATCCAACACATGATTTAGAACTTGCAGCAGTGGTATTTGCATTGAAAATTTGGTGTCATTATTTATATAGGGTCCATGTGGATATATTGACGGACCATAAGAGCCTTAAATATATTTTGAAATAGAAGGAATTGAATCTGAGGCAGAGAAGATGGCTTGAATTACTCAAGGATTTTGACATTGATATTTTATACCATCCGGTGAAAGCTAATGTTGTGGCAGATTCTCTTAGCCGAAAATCTATGGGTAGCTTCGCACACTTGGAGGCATATCAACGTCCATTGGCCAAAGAAGTTCACTGATTAGCTAGTTTGGGAGTTCGTCTTGCGGACTCTAGTGAAGGAGGGGTAATTGTACAAAATAGGGTTGAATCATCGCTTGTTGTGGAAGTCAAAGAGAAACAATATAACAATCCATTGTTGGTGAAATTAAAAGAGGGGATTCATAAACATAAGACCATGGCCTTTTCTATTAGCATGAATGATGGAACATTAAGGTACCAAGGGCGACTCTGTGATCCAAATGTGGATGGTCTCGGGGAAAGATTTATGACTGAAGCTCACACTTCTAGGTATCCCGTGCATCCAGGTTCTACAAAAATGTATCATGATCTTAAGGAAGTCTATCGGTGGAATGATATGAAGAGGAATGTGATAGACTTTGTGGCAAGATGTCCCAATTGTCAGCAAGTGAAGGCCGAACACCAAAGGCCTGGTGGGTTGACACAAAACATAGAAATTCCAATGTGGAAGTGGGAAATGATTAATATACACTTTGTGGTAAGATTACCGTGCACTTCGCGCAAGTTTGACTCAATTTGGATAATTGTGGATCGGCTCACGAATTCATCACACTTTTTGCCGGTTAAGTCTACCAATACAGCGGAGCAGTATGCTCAGCTGTATATCAAAGAAATAGTCAGGTTGCATGGCACCCTAGTTTCCATCATTTCGGATCGGGGGGCACAATTCACTACTAATTTTTGGAAGTCATTTCAGCAAGGTTTGGGTACTCAGGTGAATATTAGTATAGCCTTTTACCTGCAGACTAACGAGTAGGCAAAGCGGACTATTCAGACGCTTGAGGATATGTTGCGTGCTTGTGTTCTAGACTTCAAAGGTAGTTGGGATGATCATTTACCACTAATAGAATTCACCTACAACAATACCTATAACACTTGCATTCAAATGGCACCGTTCGAGGCTTTATATCTTAGGAGATGTAGATCTCCTATTGGGTGGTTCGAAATTGGGGAAGCAGAGCTGATAGGGCAAGACCTCGTGCATCAGGCTATGGAAAAAGTTAAAATCATTAAGGAGCGGTTGAAGACTGCTCAGAGTTATCAGAAATCCTATTCCGATATTCGTCGTAGGCATTTGAAGTTAAAAAAGGATGATTGGATATTCTTGAAAGTTTCCCCCTTGAAAGGGGTAATGCGATTTGGTAAGAAAGGGAAATGAGTCTGAGGCATGTCGGACCGTACAAAATCATTCAGTGGGTCAGTGAGGTGGTGTACGGGGTTGAGCTACCACCGGAGATGCCATTAGTACACCTGGTGTTTCATGTGTCTATGTTGAAGAATGTAGTTGGAGATCCGACACTCATTGTTCCGGTTGAGACCATTGAGGTAAATGAGAAATTGACTTACAAAGAGATTCCGGTTTCTATTATTGATCGGCAAGTCCGAAAATTGAGAAATAAAGAAATTGCCTCCGTGAAAGTGATGTGGCAAAACCTAAAGGTTGAAGAGGCTACTTGGGAGCCCGAGGAAGAAATAAAGAAAGAGTATCCTTATTTTTTTGAATGATCATGTATTTACAATTGTGATCTAGGAAAAGATTACAAAACTTACTTTTTATGAAGTTTATATCATGTGTACAATTGGCATTAAGGGTGTTCCTTTCTGGATATATATTGCTTATGAGACCGCATTTGGTGTTGTTTTGTATTATGTTACGTCGTTGGAATACGTATATGTTTTTAGGATGTGTTCCTGGGGCTCTCTAACAGGTGGATAGGCCTAGCTACAAGGGAAACTCTAGCGAAATATTTTGAGATTTTGGGAGTTAGTCAAGTTTGGGGCTGCTCGAATGTGGTATGAAACAAACTGAGTTGCATAAGATGCTAATGATGGATTTTTACCCTCATTCGAGGATGAATGATCCTAAGCGGGGGAGAATGCAACACCCCAGAAAATTTCGAAGTACTTAATTTTAAAGCCCGGTAAAGTTTGCAAAGCAAATAATGTTTCATGGTGCTCGGGCTTTTTGGGTTGAACAATACACCGGAACTTAAAGGAAACCTTTTGGCAGAAAAGTGCATTTCTGCGGTCCATTATGTGACCGCATAACCACTATGCGGACCACATAATGGCCGTAGAGTGAGGTAGTTGATTGGGTTAGTTGGAAGCAACTATGCGGCCGACTATGCGACCGCATAACTATTATGCAATGCATTATGTGACCGCATAATAGTTATGCGGACCGCATAGTGACCGCATACACAGGCAGTTCTTTTGGCTATTTTGTAACCAAATATGCGACTGATATGCGGTCCGCATATCGGTTATACGATCGCATACCTTGTTCAGGAGCTCCATTTTTGGGTTACTCGGTTGAGCACCGGTCGCGCTCCTCGGTTTTGGCGCGTGACACCTAAGTATTTCCTTCTCAAATGATACATGACCATTCCTTATATTTACAAGCATAGAAAGAAAGAGAACAAATTACTAACAAACCTTCAAACTAATAAGAAGTCTAATAGGTCACGAAGTAATCATATGACCCTTGCTAACGTTACCACTCTCCAAATTTGCTACCTAGTATGTGACTTTAAGAGTCACCATTCCTTAATGCAAGCCTTCCACATTGATTGTTATCCATTACCAACAATTAACAACCAATCATCTTAATTAAGTGTTAATCTCCCACTAAAATTTATAATTACCCGATTATCCACATAATAAAAAATTATTTCAAATTACTTATAATACTACTCACTTTCAACACACTTTATACATCTTACTATCATGGTCATGTGGTACCTTGTATGGCACTAGTCCATGAATACGTGGTATTATAGCTTGGACCGTATTTTATCCCCCAAATTTACTTATCACTTGTCTGAAATCGCGTAATACTTATAATCTCAAAATAATCTCATTACCGAGCTTATGTCAATCTACTTATGGCATACTTTCATGTACGTAAACATGGGGTATAACAGTTATGGCAAAACCAGCAGGTTGAAGAGGCAACCTGGGAGGCCGAGGAAGAAATCAAAAAGAAGTACCCTCATTTGTTTGAATAGCTACGTAATAGTTTCTATGAAATTACTTCCTGTGAACTAAGTATCACTTGTACAGTTTATGCTCACGGTGTTTCCTTTCTAGTAATATATTACTTATGAGGCCATAGTTGGTGTTGTTTCATATTGTGTTGCATCGTTGGTTTATGTACATGCTTTTAGGATTGGTTTTTGGGATTCTCTGACAGGTGGATAGGCCCAGTTACAAGGGAAACTCTGCCGAAATATTTGGAAATTTTGAGAGTTAGAAACAATTTGGGTTTGCTAGTGTGTTAAGTAACAGCTGGGTCATGATGAGATTTAAGGACGGATTTAGACCCTCATTCGAGAATGAATGATCTTAAGTGATAGAGGATGTAAGGTGCCGTAAATGTTTCCTACCACCCGGGGTTTCATGGTGCCGAGGTAGGCGTATGAATTAATGGTAATAGAGAATCTTTACTGCGAGCTTGCGAGCCGCGGTAAAGACTTTTTGGGTTTAACAGCACGCTGTGGAGTTAAAGGAAAATGTCTGGCAGAATAAGGCATTTATGCGGCCCATTATGCGGCCGCAGAATGTCTGCAGAGTGAGGCAGTCATTTGGATGATTTTTGGATGTCATTTCATGGCCCATTATGCGACCGCAAAACGATTTCACGTGATGCACACTGATCGTAGAACAAGCATGGAAATTTTGCGGAGGGAGGTTCTGCGGCGCATTATGCGACCACATAACAGGTCTGCGGACCGCATAACGGTCGCAAAGTGGGGCAAACCAGCCCAGTTCCGGAGGGCCATTTCACGGCTCATTTCACGGATCATAGAAGCTTTATGCGTTCGCATATGTGACCCCACTTTATTATTTAGACACAATGGACCATTTCTGAAGGGAGAACATGATATTTTGAGAGAGAGAAAAGGCTCTAGAGAGGGAGAGAGTACCTCAATCAATTATTCCCCAATTTATACTCAAAATCTTGGAAGAATTAACAAGGGAAGCACACTAGGTCTTCATCCTCGAGGTAATAGTCTACACCCTACCTCTTAATTTCGCAATTTAACTAGAAATGGGAAATTAGTAAGAGAATCCATGGGTATGGGGGTGGCTTATTTTGAATGAATGATTGATCATGGGTTCTAGGGAGATTGTTGAGCTAAAATAGTAAAGAAGGGGTTGTGGGATGAAGGAATCCTCCATAAAAGGACCTTGAAACTTTAATTTACACCTAGTGCTTGATAAAATGCTCAAATGAGCTAGAACCATGATCATCTTCCTAATTTTGGTTCAATTTGTTACTTTTCTAAAATAGATTGAAGTTGCTAAGATTTCCATAACATTTTAGAGTTAAGGAAGCTCAAGTGAGGCATGTTGGCTAAACTCTTCTCTTAAAAATTGAACCCCACAATATCCATGTAAATCCCGAGTTGCTCATTGTGAATCGATTACCCGAATAAGCTGGTGTCTAGACATCCGTGATCAATAAGTAATTCAAATGCTCTTGTTATGTTGTACTACTATTTGAGAATGTGTTCAAAGTTTGTGTTGCATATCTAAATGCCTTGACTTCAGGTTGTGTTTCAAATAAAAGCTAAAGAAAGATTGTGTAAGAAATCATGATGTACCTAAGACTCCTTTTTGCTCAAATATGTGATTAAATGTCTTGAATTGAAATATCTTATTGTTGGAAAGTCTATAATGATGGTTGAAAGTAATAAGGTGTGCATGAAATACGAAACATGAAATACGAATCACGTAATGCGAAATGTGAAATATGAAATACGACCAATGTCCAAAGAGAAATAATACAATTGTGACCATTAGGGCCAATGAAGTAAAGAGATGTGCAAGAAATATTAAACGGGATGATTGATAGAAAAGGGTGATGTCTCACATGAGTAGGCCTAGCCGATCGGGTCGTGATAGGACGCCATGCCGCACACATGGCGGTGACTGTGTTAGACATTGTAATTGAAATAGTGATTTTGTTGATATCCTACATGAGACGGCCTAGCCGATCGGGCCATGATCGGATGCCATGCCGCACACATTGTGGTGAGTGTGTTGGAAATCATTATCGAAATTGTGAATAGTGGTATACCGGTAACAAATATTTCCCAACCTAAAATTTGGAAATTTATTTAAAGCATATCTTATCTCTAATTTGAGATTTGGTAATTGTTTGAGGCTTTAACTGATATTATCACTGTCCTTACATGCATTACTGCTCGTTTCTTTGAGCGAGTGTTTAGTCATATATACTAGTACTATTCAACAATACTAACGTCCCTTTTGCCGGGGGCGCTGCATCTTTATTGGATGTAGGTGGTTCCATAGCATGCAACACTAATCAGCGATAGCACTACACTCTTTTCCCAGCTAATTTGGTGAGTCCCACTTCACTCGGGGTCAAGTATGTTTTGTTCATTTTATCACCATGTTTTGAGGTATAGCCGGAGCTTTGTTGCCGGCACTATCATTGTACCCTTTTGTATCTAACAGAGACTTCGTACACATAGCGTGGGTGGTATGTTGGTGTAGGGAAAGTCAAACTAGTAATGTTGTAATTATATCATACATTCCACATTAAACTATTAGAAAGTATGTATTTTGGAAGCTTATAAATGATGTTTGATGATAATGAATTGGTGTTGTTGTTTACTTGATTATCCCCACCGATTAATTAATGAATTGGATTTTACTGTCATTCATGAGTAAGTTCAGGTAGAAGATATTATACAGGCTTGCTCGGCCGGGTTATCTTGGTTGAGCACCTACTTCGTACACATAGCATGGGTGGTATGTTGGTGTGGGGAAAGTCAAACTAGTAATGTTGTAATTATATCACACGTTCCACATTAAACTATGAGAAAGTATGTATTTTGGAAGCTTATAAATGATGTTGGATGATAATGAGTTGGTGTTGTTCTTTACTTGATCATCCCCACCGATTAATTAATGAATTGGATTTTACTGTCATTCATGCGTTTAGGTTCGGGTAGAAGGTATTGTACAGGCTTGGTCAGCCGGGTTATCTTGATTGAGCACCGGTTGCGTTCCCCGATTTTGGGGCATGACAATATGTGTTTTATAAGCCGTCCGATAAGCCCGGTAATGCATCATCAAGCTTCGTGGACCAATCTGTCCGATTAGCATTCCCCGTTTTAGACAAGATACGCTTTATCTCCTGGTTGGAGACTTCCACTTGACCACTAGCTTGTAGATGATAGGCAGTCGTGCCCTTGTGAGTAACACCATACTTGCTAAGTAAAATTTCAAAAGCCTTTTATCAAAAGTGTGACCCCCCATCGCTTATGATTACATGTGGACTACCAGATCTTGTAAAAATATTATTCTTCAAGAAAGCCACTACACTTCTTGCCTCATTTTTGGATAAGGCAATGAGCCCAACCTATTAGGACACATAATCCACTGCGACCAAGTTGTAAGTGTTTCCACAAGAACTCGCAAAAGGGACAATAAAGTCAATGCCCCAAACATCGAAAATATCAATCTCCAAGATGGTTGTGCGAGGCATCTCATTNTATTATTCTTCAAGAAAGCCACTACACTTCTTGCCTCATTTTTGGATAAGGCAATGAGCCCAACCTATTAGGACACATAATCCACTGCGACCAAGTTGTAAGTGTTTCCACAAGAACTCGCAAAAGGGACAATAAAGTCAATGCCCCAAACATCGAAAATATCAATCTCCAAGATGGTTGTGCAAGGAATCTCATTTTTCTTTGCAAATCCATCGGCCCGTTGACATTCATCACATCTTTTCACTAAGTCGCTTGAATCGTTGTAAAGAGTATGCCAATAGAAACCACAACTAACAACTTTGGCTTCCATTTTTGCTCCACCATGGTGACCACCATTTGGCGAAAAATGAAAAGCACCAAGAATATTGCCTTGCTCTTCTTGTGTTACACTTCTTCTAATCACCCTATCCAAACAAATCCGGAAAAGTTATGGTTCATCCCAAAAATAATATTTACATTCTCTTTTGAGCTTCTTCCTTTTGTTTGAAGAGAACTCATCCAGAATCATTCCACTTACAAGAAAATTTGCCATGTCTGCAAACCACAATACGTCTTTTATAGAAATTGCCAAAAGTTGCTCATCGGGGAAGGAGTCATTGATCTCAAGGCCATCATGTGGCCTCCCCTGCTTCTCCAAATGAGACAAGTGTTCTGCCACATGGTTTTCACTACCTCTCCTATCTTATATATCAGTATAAGTCTTCCTGCAAGAGTACCAATCTTATCAACCGAGATTTAGAATCCTTTTTGCTCATAAGATAGCAAAGCGCCACATGATCATTGTGGACAATAACCTTGGCACCCATCAATTACGGGCAAAACTTGTCAATGGAAAATACAATAGCAAGGAGCTCTTTATCCGTAATGGTGTAACTGCTTGGTCACTATTCATCATCTTACCAGCATAGGAAACCAGATGAAAAACTTTGTTAATACGTGGCCTCAAAACAGCCCCAATCGCTACGTCACTTGCATCACACATTAGTTTAAAAGGCAAACTCCAATTTGGAGTGGTAATGATAGGAGTAGTTGTCAACTTGAGCTTCAATAGTTCAAAAGCCCTCATACAATCATCATTGAAATAGAACTTGGCATCCTTCTCAAGGAGCTTTCACAATAGGTACACCGCTTTAGAAAAATCTTAACAAAGCGCCGGTAGAAACCCGCATGGCCTAGAAAACGATGCACACCCTTCACCGAAGTTTGGGGTGGAAGCTTCAAAATCACTTCAATATCTGCCTTGTAAAATTCAATTCCATTCCTTGAGATTGTATGGCCAAGTACAATGCCTTCCTCAACCATGAAACGACATTTCTTCAAATTGAGCATCAAATTGGTCTCATCACATCTAGCCAACACTTTGTCCAATTTTGGAACAAAATTATCAAAAGAATCCCCAGCCACTGAGAAGTCATCCATGAAAACTTTAAGGTAGTCCTCCAACATGTCCGTGAAAATAGCCATCATACACCATTGAAAAGTCGCTGGTGCATTGCACAAACCAAAGGCATCCTCTTGAAAGCAAAATTACCGTTGGGACATGTAAAGGTTATTTACTCTTGATCTTCCGGAGCAATGAGAATTTGGTCGTAGCCCGAGTACCCATCAAGAAAATAATAGAATGCTCTGCTGGAGAATCTATCTAGCATTTGGTCTAATAAAGGAAGTGGAAAGTGATCCTTCCTTGTAACGTTTTTGAGCTTACGATAATCCATACAAACCCTCCAACCGGCCACCATTTTTGTAGGAATAGACTTATTCTTATCTTTGGCAACAACTTTCGTGCCCCCCTTCTTTGGGACACATTGAACTAGAGAGGTCTATGAACTATCGGAGATGGGGCAGACAACCCCGACATCCAACCACTTAATAATCGCTTTCTAGACAACTTCTTGCATAGCCTCATTGAGTCTTCTTTTATGTTCAATGGACTATTTAGCACCATCCTCCAACTTGATCTTATGCGTGCAAAAGTCGTGACTTATACCCCGAATATCCGCCAAAGTCCACCCAATAGCCTTTTTCCTCTTTTGTATAGGTTACTCATAATGATAAAACTAATCGCGCATTCAAAACAAGTAGGACTACACATAATAGCAAAGAGAGGATCATGTTAGCCTCCGCACATAGAAACAAAGCAAGCAAGCGAGTTCCAAGATAAACAGTAGACCATTTCAGGATTAAGAAGTATTTGAGTCGTTAAGTCTTATGGGTATGATTTCTATACGATTCTAATTTCAAGTCGTATAGGCAGTGCTGTTGTTCCAAATTAACTAATTTGCAGATTACATGTGTTATAAAACCTATAGATATGATTTCTAAGATGTTTGCACAACGGGTAGTGAGAGCTATTAGAAAACTTGGCATTACCAATGTTTACTTCTATAGACATGCTCTCTAGGCATGTAAGAATATCCTATAGACAAGATTTCTAATGGTTGGTATTTGAACTCGATTTTGTCGTAATTATCCTGTTGGCATCCTATCTAGGTGGCAGTAGAATAAAACAATAGAAGCAGTCGATTAATTAATAAGTTAAGACCCTATATTCATGGTATCTAGATGAGCGTTAACCAAGGTATGTATTATTACAACCCTATAGGCATGCTATCTAATAATCATATAGAAGTAGGCATGAGAGCAGGTAAAATATTAGTCAGACAATCATGCTTTTGAATAATGTACAAGTATTAAGCAAGTTAAGTGGAGTGTGTGATTTCATGTAGGCATGGTTTCTATGTATGTACAGAAATAAATCATGTCGAACAAAGTAGCAAACAAAACAGGTAGGTCCTACAGGCATGCTCTCTACCCGTTTATGCGATAATTAGGAGAACCCAACCCTTTTCACTAATTTTTGCATCATTGTTTTACAAATTATTATAGGACCTATTAAATAATTATAGGTACAAATACGAATAAATAATAACCTAGTAATAATTGGGCCTTCAGATAGGTTTAGAATTCCATGTGGACTGCAAGCCCAGACTCTAAGTGCAAACCGTGTTTTTTATTCTTCCAATTCCAAAGCAGGCACAACATACTAGACCCAGATGAATAATTTCTTACCCGAAGGATGTTAAGCTTGTCTATACAGATGACACTACACATAGAGTTAATTGAACAGCTCTGGAAATTAAACACTTAGTCCTTAAGTTGTGACCAACAACACCTCTAACCAAGACTTGTAGATAAGGTCATATAAACACTTATGTGGCAAGGTTTGTGGTTGTAACTCCAGAAATAGAGTTTAAGAGCAACAAGGCTATTTCAAATAACGTTCCAGAACAAAACTTGGTCAAAACACCATCCTAAGGAGCCTTAAGCAGGGGTTTGAACATGGAATTCTAACAGTGTCATGGGCAAGACTAGTGAGATATAGACTTAACATGGAAACTTCAACATAAGCACCTAATGAGAACAACTAATTCGCAGAGCTTAACAAATGGGATAGGCAAACAAACTCAGTTTATCAATAAGTGAGCATTCAAATGAGAAGAGGCTGATCTTTAGGCAAGTCAAGTAAGAAGGCATCGTGTAAAGAAGAGTAAACAAGACAGGGATTGAAATTCACCCTAGGAGTTGCAAACAATAGGTTAACACAAAGCATCAAAGCAAAGAATGAGTCTGCTTTAGCATTGCAACAGCATTAGCGCCTAGAGTTCATACGATCACAAGTTGGTTTCAAGGAATAGCAGGAATACATAGAAGATTTGGCATACGTTCTAGGCATGTATATAGTCTCAAATAGTTAATTAAGCTTAAACATGGAGACAAACATTCAAGCAACTTGGTTATCTATAATAGGCAAGCATTTAGGCTGATAAGGTCAAAGAAAATCATGCTAGGCTAAGTATTCATATAATGGCAACACATAATTGAAGCAGGACAACAGGTGATGTGTAAGGGATTTAACAAGAAGAAAAACACTTCTAGACGTATATAACTTCCTAGAAATACAAATAGCATTCGATGAACATTAATCAGGTTTAGTTGCATGCCTAGTAATATCATGTATCACTTAGCAAAAGTCAAAATTAGAGCAGGTTTGAGATAGCATGATATAAAAAACCCAGACAAATGCACACAATCAGAAAGTAATAAAATTACGAGAGTATAGGGTAATAACCAGTTGCAAACAAACTAAACAAAGAATGAAGAACTCAAAAATCTCAAACGTAGATGTGATTATTGAAGACCGGTAAAACCCCAACTCCCTAGTGCTTCAGAGTTCACAGGAGCCTCGAAATGGACCCCGAGTAGTGCTTGCACTAGAGGAAGGTGAACAAAATCCGGTGGCGTTGGTTTTCCGCCGGCCAAGACCTCTATTTCAGAATAGTATAGAATAAGTGAGAGTGAGAGAATAGTTCTTAAGGTGATTAAAGTTTGTCTTAGGGAAATTGGGGAGGGGTTATGTAGTGGTAGAAATCGAATAAGCAAATATGGAAAACAATTAATCAATCATAAATAAAGAAAGAATATCACATTCAATCATTAATTAAACTAGTATAGAAGAAAAATTAAAATTGCAAACCCTAGTTCGACGGAAATCAAATATTGGTCGAGGATCTTGATAAATCGGACCCGTATAACATGGTAGTGAGTGTATATACACGAATTACCGTCTAAGTATCAAAGGTCTGGATATGATTGTGCTTGATTTGGGATCGTATACTTGCCAAAGATAGGCAAGTGTTATGCGATACCAAAAACATGTAAATAACGGAGACATCGAGCATATATGGAAGGAAAATCATGGAGAGGTTCCCTATTAGAACTGGAATTGGGGGG
>AWOL01S0000584.1:44384-54940 GCA_000715115.1 Nicotiana otophora
CCAGGGATGGTGCAGCGGTCCAGTTCTTCAGAACAACTCCCTTTTCCATTGTCTGAGTGGTAAGGTCTTCCTCCTCCTCCACCTCTTCAACAATTGCACTGCAGCCCATGTCTTCTTCACCCAGAAATAACTTCCTCATGGTAGCCAAAATCTCATATTCCTTAGATCCCCACATTGTGTCAGCCTGATGGAATGTATGGTGCAGAGGTAGTATGGGTTGTTCCAGTGGATAATAAGGGGCGCGCCATGGCGGTGTCCAATCCTGATGTTCTTGCACGGTATATTCATACCCGAGTCCAAAGGTCATGCCGTGATAATGTGGTTGTATGGGTTTGGTGATCCCCTGATGCTTTTTACCAAGACCCTTGTGTTACATCTCTCGAGTTTTCTTACGTTAATGTTCTGTCGTAAGTTAATCGACATAAGTTCGGGAATGGAGTTATTTTGGGATTATAAGCATTATGCTATTTCAAATACGTGATGAGTAAAATTTGTGATGGAGAGAAGGTAAGCAAATAGAAGAAAATGAGTTTCGTCGATGTTTGGCAATTTGGGATAAAATACGGTCCAAGCTATAATACCTTGTATTTATAGACTAGTATCATACAAGGTACCATATTACCATGATAGTATGATGTATAAGGTGTATTAAAAATGAGTAGTATTTTAAGTAAGTTGAGACAATTCTTATTTATGCGGGTAATTTGTTAATTATTGGGTAATGGGATATCACCTAATTAATTAGGGATATATATGATAATGACTAAATGTGGAAGCCCCTCCATTTAAAATAGGTGACTAATGATCTTAATTGAAAGGTGGCATCATAAGTGAGTACGTGTAAGTCATTTAGTATTTGGCTTCATTGGACTTAAAGAAAGAAAGTATAAGATCTTATAACATTTTTCCTAATTCAACCATTTCAAACAGAACACTCAATCTTGCAAGTTTTCTGTAAGAAGTCTTATAACATCTTCCTAATTTAAGCATTTCAAACAGACGCTACACTTAGCAAGTTTTCAACAAATTTCATTCTCAAAAACACTTCAAATAAGATTCTAAACCTTACACCGGCAACGTGATTTTTCAAATTCCTACACAAAAATCCAACGAGAATTATCGAAATCATAGCAACGTAAAATTTTGCGGTTCTAAAGGAGTACGGTGCAACCTTTTCCAAGAACATCATACAGACTTTTCCCTAATCCAGGTATGTTAAGGCTAAGCCCTTTCTTCATTTTGGAATGATCTCGTAATTACACGAGTTTGATAACGAGGCATAAAGAAAATTTCATATCCCGGAATATACGTATATTTTCCTAGTTTTGTAAGTTATAGTATTCTCCTTATCGGGACTTCATATCCAATTAAGTATTTCCTTTTTTCCAGTCATGAGAGCAGAGAATCTATATATACAGTATTACAGTATTTTCATTACAATCGAGCTATAATCGATGGGCATGCCCCTATTGGGCAACCTCTGATCAGATGGTAAGTCATATACCGAGCCTACTGTGGCCGAGCACCTATTAGCGAGCCCAGTTGGCCGAGATACAGAGCCTAGTATGGCCGAGGGCCTATGAGCGAGCTTACTACAGCAGAGCAGTTAGATATATATTTCGAGCCTTATAAGGTTGGACAACTATTTTACTTACTATAATAGAGTCAGTATCAGCAGGTGAGCATATATTTAGATTATCTTTGACCCCCAGTTGCTTTCAGTTATTATATTATCAGTTCAGTTTCAGCTTTCAGTATATTGCCTTACATACTTGCTACATTATTTTGTATTGACGTCCCTTCCCGGGGGCGTTGCATTTCATGTGTGCAGGTTCAGACAGATAGACGGGTAGACCTCCTCAGTAGGTGTTGCCTGAGTTCAGCTTTATTGGTAAGCTCCCCGTCCTTCGGAGTTGCTGGGTCTAGACGTTTTGTAAACATCTTGTGTATGTATGTAGATAGGTTATGGGTAGGTTGGGGCCCTGTTCTAATCACAGTACCTCAATCAGTAGAGGCTTGTAGACATATCCGGTCAGTTAGTGCAGTATGTTAGGCTTGTAGGCCCTGTACATATATTTTGTTGGCTTGTCAGTTATAGTAGTTATGACGGCCTTGCCGGGCCAGCTTTATGTTGACATTTAGTCAGCGTTAGTCTCTATTCAGATTTATATTTTGCTTCGCAAATTGTCTAGCAATGTGGCCCCTGATAAAGTATGACATTATATGTCCAGAATTCCTGAGTCGCAAATTGGTACGCAAGGATAGATGAGGCACCGGGTGCCGGTCTCGCCCCCAGGCTCGGGGCGTGACAAAAGTGGTATCAGAGCAGTTCTGTCCTAGGGAGTCTACAGGTAGTGTCTAGTAGGGTCTTGTTTATATATGTGTGGTGCACCACATTATATAAGTAGGGGGCTACAGGGCATTTTTGAATTGGTTACCCTTCTTTCAAATCTAAATCATGCTGTAGAACATGCACAGATGATGGTAAATAGGAAGACTACAGCTAACCAGAGAAGAGAAACAACAGTAGGTGAGGGGACTAGTAGGGTACCCCTAGTAAATGGGGCCCAATCGGGGGCCCACGGAGAGACCCCTACCCAGCCATTACTGGCTCCTCCGCCACCTGAGGAGATTCCTAGGGAGACCACACATCCAGTTCCCCCTCCGCTTCCATCAGATCAGGACTTGAGGGGTGCGGTGCATTTGTTGGAATAATTGGTAGCTACCCTGCAACAGGCTAGGGCATCCGCTAGTGCAGGACCTTCTGAGGGATCTGGGAGTTCAAGGGTCCTAGAGTTTATTTCTTTGAGTCCCCCAGAGTTCATGGGGACAGATCAGAGGGAGGACCCGCAGGATTTCATAGATCAGCTTCACAGGATCTTTCGGGTTATGCATGCCATAGAGAAAGAGGCAGTTGAGCTAGCAGCTGTTTGACTCCCAGATATAGCCATCCTTTGGTACGAGATATAGGAAAGGTCCAGGCGACGTGATGCACCTCCTGCTATTTGAGAGAATTTTTCAGATGCCTTCCTTGACTAGTACTTACCGTGAGAGATCTGACATGACCGAGTCGATCAGTTTCTAGCCCTCACGTAGGGCAATACGAGTGTTCGAGAGTATAGTCTCCGTTTTGACTCATTAGTCAGATATGCACCATCCATAGTTGCTACTATGCGGGACAACATCCATAGGTTTATAGCAGGATTGGCCCCAGAGTTGACCGAGGCATGTGCCACCGCTGCATTACAGGATAGTATGGATATCTCCCAGATTCACGCATTTGCCCAGAATATAAAAAGGGGTAGGCGTCGGCAGTAGAGTACAGAGAGGACTGACCTAGGGCAGCGTAAGGGGATGAGATTTGCCATATCTCAGGAGCAGGCTCAGTGTAGTTACAGGTCCCAAAACTTTGAACGGCCACCTAGACCTCCGCCACCTCAGCTATAGGGTTACAGGTATGACCGCTATACTCAGTCAAGACCAGGTGAAAGCTCCTAAGCGTCAGGTTTGCAGCGACAGCAAGGTTCGGGGCAGACATGGCCATTTCCGCCGTGGTGTGCCATCTGCGGTAGAGGACATGTGGGCCAATGCCGAGCCGGTTCTGATTCTTGTTATACATATGGACGTTCGGGGCATATGATGCTAGATTGCCCAAATAAAGATTCTGGGGGTATGGCACAATCAGTGAATTCAGGAAAAAGATCATCTATGTTTGTGCATCCTTCAGGGTGCGGGTCTCACTCTTCGGCTGGTAGAGGTCGGGGATGAGGTAGAGGTTCCAGTTTAGGTGGTAACCATAATCGTAGCTATGGGCAGGACCAGGAATCCTCACCAGATGTTGTGACAGGTATGTTGACTATTTGCTCTCACGATGCTTGTGCCTTGATAGACCCAGGATCTACTTTATCATGTATTAACCCATTTGTCGTGGGGAAGTTTGGTATAGTGCGTTAAATACTAAGTGATCCTTTTGCAGTATCTACACTGATCGGTGAATGGATTATTTCTAGACGGGTTTACCAAGGTTTTACGGTAACAGTTTGCGGTCGTCAGACCTTAGCCGACCTGGTTGAGCTAGAGATGTTGGATTTTGATGCTATCATGGGCATGGACTGGTTGGAAACTTGCTATTCCACAGTTGATTGTCGAGCAAAGATAGCTAGATTTTATTTTCCGGGTGAGCCAGTCCTTGAATGGGTAGGTAATACAGCGACACCCAGAGGTAGCTTTATTTCATATTTGAAGGCGAGGAAAATGATCGCAAAAGGGTGAATTTATCATATTGTGCTAGTTAAAGATGCAGATGCTGAGATACCTACCGTTCAGTCTATTCCAGTAGTCAAAGAGTACGCAACTGTATTTCCAGATGAAATTCCAGGTATTCTTCCAGAGTGAGAGATTGATTTTGGCATCGATTTGCTTCCGAGAACGCAACCAATATCCATCCCTCCATATAGAATGGCACCTGTCGAATTGAAGGAGTTAAAGGAGCAGTTAAAAGATTTACTGGAGAAAGGTTTCGTCAGACCTAGTACGTCTCTATAGCCTACCATCAGTCTGCACGGACAACTCACGTGCCAACAGGATAACTCTCACACATAGGGCAAGTACACATGAGTACATGTAAATGGCCAATAACATCAGGATTCATCTTCTTAAACCGATATGTGTGATTTATTTACGTGTAAGGTTGTACAAGTGTTCTACCATAATTCAAGTAAACAAGCAAGAGTATAGACAATAAATGGATCATGAGAAACGATCACCACAAAATGTACACGGTCTAACTCACACCGGGTATGCACACCACTACACAAATAACAACAATAACAATGCCCCTAGGCCATCACAAGTCATCACAAATCATTCCCCGACATAGCCCACCTTGTCTCGCCACGTGCGCAATAATAAAGTAAATGCCCATACTGTCTCGTCGCAAACACATAATAATATTCTCACCTTGACTCGCCACATTCTCAAACCCACATCTATAGCCCGCTTTGTCACGTCGCATGTGCAAATATCAATAGTAACAATAGCATGAACAACTCATGTGCGAGCACCACGGCAATCCTCTCAACAATACCACGTGTGCTAAAACATAACAACACAATAAAGTAACTTCACAACCATGCATAGCCCTTGGCTCAACAATACTCGGTACAAAAGCAACAACAACAATAATACGGGAATACGGCAAGTAAATCAACTCAAGAACTTCATAACACAAAGAAATGGACGAACGAGCTCATAATGAAAGAGACAACAGATAATAATGGTTTCAACAAAAATAGCTCAACAAGGGGAGATATAGCGTGCAACAATGATTTCCACATATCTACAACACGACGGTGAGAGAGATAGCATGAATCAATGATTCTAAATAAGGATAAGTCAATAATTAAAGGAATAACAAAACCTCAATTAAGGTTGAGCAATTACAGAAAAGATACTAATAAATTCAATTAAGGACAAGTAATTACGGAAAAGATAATAATGACTTCAATTAAGGATAAGCTATTACGGAAAGAATAATAATAACTTCAATTAAGGATAGGCAATTACGGAAAGGATAATAATAACTTTAATTAAGGATAAGCAATTACAAAAAAAGATAGCAGGGAAATAAAGAGGCAATATCTTCAATTAAGGCACACAAGCGTTTAATTGGCAACAAGGGTAAAACATGAATCAATTAATTCCAAATAAGACGCTTAAGGGTATATTTAGTAAATGGGAGATTTAACATTCTAAAACAACTTCACATCTAATGAACATAAGAACCTAAGAGCACTAAATGGTCAAATTTCCACAAATAAGCCCGAGTACATACTCGTCACCTCGCGTACGCGGCCATCACATGACACAATTAGCACAAATGACTCCAATCATAAGGGGTAGTTTCCCCCGCACAAAGGTAGGCAAGATACTCACCTCAAAGAAGCTAGACCGTTACTCTAAGATGTCCTTCTCGAGTGGAACAACCTCAAGATAGCTCAAATCTAGCCAAAAAAACTTCAAATCATAAACAAAACTCATAGGAAACGATTCCGAATAATAAATCTTCAATCTTTAAAAAACACTAAAATGTCAACCCAAACATCAACCCCGGGCCCACACCTCGGAACCCGAAAAAAATCATACAATCCGAACACCCTTTCAATTATGAGTCCAACCACACTAAGTTCATCCAATTTCGACTCCAAATCGATGTTCAAACCCTAATTATTCTCTTCAGAAAAAGTTTTTGATAAAAGCTACCAAATATCCAATCCAAACCTGGATTAATTCAATAATGAACTTATGCAATCATATTAAATTACAAAAATTATAGTTTTATACTGACCCCCATGAAAATACTAGGAGAACGCCAAAAAAATCACCTCAATCGGATCTCTAGAACTCAAGATATGCTCAAAATACTAAAGAATCGTAGTTGAATTTTTTAGTACAAAGGGAATTTCGCTTCCGCACCAGAAACTCCGCACCTGCGTTTTCCAGCTGTAATTTCTGCATTTGCGGACCATTTTTCGCACCTGCGGGGTCACGGATGCGGACCCAACTTTGCATCTGCGAAGCACCACCACCAGCTCTCTTCTCCGACACTAAAATGAGCATAACACGCTCATACGATGTCCAAATTCAACAATATTTTTGCTATGGCTTCGTAATTATGATCCAGATGTAATGCTTCAATCAAAACAGAAATTGGAGGTCATTTTCTTAATGTGGTAGCATTTATGCTTGAAGAAACGACGTCGAAACATAAAACACGAGCGCAACACAACCCAAACCTATCTGAAACTCACTCAAGCCCCTCGGGACCCTGTCCGAACATACCAATAAGTCCCAACACATAACGCAGACCTACTCGAGGCCTCAAATCAAATCAAAAAATATAAGAAATACGAATCGCACCACAAATCCAACTTAATAAACTTATGAACATTCAACTTCTACAACTCGCGCCGAAACATATCAAATCAACCCGGAATGACGTCAAATTTTGCATACAAGTCTCAAATGACGTAACAGAGCTAATTTAACTCTCTGAATCACAATTCGAGCCCCATATCAATAAAGTCAACTCTCGGTCAAACCTCTTAACCTTCCAAAACTTCAACTTTCCAATTTTTGCCAAAATGCTTCAAATTATCCTACGGCCCTCCAAATCCAAATCCGGACGCACGCCTAAGTCCAAAATCACTATACGAAGCTATTGGAATCATCAAAATTCCATTTCAGAGTCGTCTATACAAAATTCTAACTCCGGTCTACTCTAGTCATAATACATAATACGAAGCTGCTCGACTCCTTAAACCGAAAAACATGGCACTAATTCTTAAAAAGACCAGTCAGGTCATTACCTTCTCCCCCTCTTAAACAAACATTCATCCTCGACCGTGCCAAGAATCGTTTCGAAGTTATCAATCACTAAGTCAACAAACCATACATACACCTGCGGGTGACCCCATGGCACCCCAAATCTACGTAAGCCCGATAACACCACCTCTACTGATGGTTTTTCCTTCCACCAATACCAATAGGCCTTAGAAGAACATTTCTCACCATCCGGTTGTATCCACAAGACCTAGCACATACGCTCACCAGATACAAACACATGACCTAACATACTACATATATGTCCATAACAACATTTCTAATCACAATAGTCGTCCACACTCAAACCTAGCACCGACAATTAACCTCATATCAGCTAGAACCCTATTCCAAACCCCCACAACACCGACAAGGATGCAAGAAGCACGAAGATGCCATGATTATTCACTCAAATAAACAAGTCACACCCAACACCACTTGGGCACATACCTCGCAAGCTAAACCCCAATAAGCACAACATGAATATGACTGAATATATGAGGGAACACATGAAAGAACTATCAAACAAGGCCGACCGGCACAACTCTCTATCAGTAGCATACTATGAATTAATTCCACAAGGGAGAATCAAAGTATACGCACAACTCACAAGGATATCGTCCTAACATAACTTTACTGCGGCACGCAGCCCGGCCCAAACATGACAAACCTCATGGAAACATGAGGATCCCATCCTCACCTCTGAATTACAAGTAGATTACACATCATACCAACCGAAACCTTCCACTAATTCAATTTCTGCTAGCAAGGCCACAACACATACTGATCTCCCATACCGGTAGAGCATCTAATTCACAAATCATATCCAACCACCTAGAAATCACATCAAAACCTACCGTAATGGGTAATAGAAAGTCATTCATAGTCTTCTAGCTCTCAATAATGAATAAAATAAAATGATAGACACGGGCTACCACTATAGAATCTCCCAACAGGGGTAAACACATAAGCAAAGTACAAAATCACGAAACTCACCCATATGTGAAGCAACATAGGAGTACTCACCCCGATAAGCAGAACAGAAATATATTATGAATAATGCTCCTCTATAACCAATCAAAACCATACTTATATGACATCATCCGGTGCAGCGACCTCATCCATATCGTAGAAAGTATATCAACGGATCGAGCCCCCTCTCTTGGGTGCCCTCTACCCGCCTGACCTACACCCCAAGCTGACGGTGTAGTGATATCAGTAACTCGAGCAGAACACATAGCACGGATACCCCGCTGTGACACATCTGTTCGGATTCTGGGAAAATCTCTCACTATGTGGCTAGTATCTCAACACTCAAAGAAGCCTCTCCACTGGCGTGGCTGTGGAAGCTATCCAGCATGGATATTCTGAGACCCATGGATATCTGAAGCACCGTGCAAAGACTAAAGTGAAAACTACATACACTGACCCACAAAACCTCTACCATGGCATACCTTGCCTCCAAAATAAGGACTAGTAGATCCTCTTGGTCTGCGAGGCCTCTTAGCCTCCATATCCTCTCTCTCCTAAACCCGTATGTCCTTTCCCTCCTAGTCCCGCATGCCCTCTAGTTGATGAGCCATCTATACCACCTACTGAAATGGAACATTTGACTCTAACTCTCGAGCCATGCTTAATCGAATATCATGGTTGAGCCCCTCAAGGAACCTTCAGACTTGCTCTCTAACTGTAGAAACCAAAGAAGGTGCATGGCTAGACAGATGACTGAATTTGATGGCATACAGTGACACTAACATAGTGCCCTGGCGCAGCTGCTCAAACTCCAAGCGCCAGGCATCCCGAAGAGTCTGAGGAACATATTCCCTCAAGAAGAACTCCGAAAACCGATCCCATATAAGTGAAGTTGCCTCGGACATGCTAACCAACCCGTACGTTCGCCACCACTGATATGCCGCTCCCTTAAGCTAGAATGTGGTAACAACAACCCCATCCATCTCCTCAATACCCATGGTACGAAGAAAATGCTGGCACTCATCTAGGAAACCATGTGCGTCCTCTAAAGCCCAACTACTAAAGGTAAGAAGGTAATACTTCTTGAACCTTGCAAGTCTAAGTTGTTCTTCCTCATATGTTGCTGCCCTAATCATGGGCTGAACTGGAAAACCTGGCTGCACCGACACCACACCCAAAACCTGACCAATATGAGCCCGCTGCTCTAAGGTGTGGGCGGGGGAGTTTTAGCTCCTCCCCTGGTCTGTGAAGTAGATGGTGCAGCTGGAATCAACCCCGCCTGAGCCAATGTACCAAACATGTTCAGGAACTATGCTAAGGTCTCTTGAAGTTCGAGGGCAACAACAGGCACCTCTGGTGCATGTCCCCCAACATGAGCTACTGGCAGCTCCTCAACAGCTGCTCTGATAGGTGCTCTAGCTATAGCACGTGCTCCTTCTCGGCCTCTGCCTCTTCCCCTGCCCCGACCTCTAGCAACAACGGCTCTGGGGGCAGGGTCATCAGTAACTCTAGCTCGTGTCCTCACCATATGTGAGAGAATAGAATTACAAAGGCTCAAACTCTGAGTTGTCTCACTCGACAAGAAACTTAGCCAAATTCTAAGTTGGCTAGTGACGTTATTCTTCCAAACATACCGTAATCAAATATGATAGAACTTATTCTAGGTATAATAACCTCATCTCATCTAGCATAAGCTACTCGACCGACATGCCATACCAGCATCACCTTGATCCATATTTAGTGTAACCCGTGCACCAAATAGGCAATATCTCGAATGTACTCAATAATGGAAAGAAAAACTAATAAGAGAACCATCCCGCAAGCTGAAAGAATACCACTACAAGGAGCAATTCTAAGAACATGTCACACAAAGGAGGAATAATATACATGAAATAATAAAAGGGATCATATTCCAACCTACTCTAATGTGATGCATGACCCAATCTAGGCCTTGCTGGTGTAATGGGATATATCCCTCAAGCATAATATATGTAAGCATGTATGAGGCATAGGACATGTGGCAACATCATATGGACTAAAGAGATCATGAAGGAAACCATAAACAAAATCACAAACGTAATCTGATGCTCGTTGTCCATAAGTTGGACAGAGGAGCCTATCACCATTTTACGGAGAAACTGAGTATGTACATGAGATACTAAGATAAATTAACTCATTATGATCCTCTATTATCAATTTAGAAC
>AWOL01S0000584.1:68681-87210 GCA_000715115.1 Nicotiana otophora
ATATCAATAAAGTCAATCCTCGGTCAAACCTATCAACCTTCCAAACTTTCAACTTTCTAACTTTCGCCAATTCAAGTCAGAATAACCTATGGGCCTCCACATTTACATCCGAACACATGCTTAAGTCCCAAATCACTATACTAAGCTATCAGAACCATCATAACATTGTTCCGGGGCCGTTAATACAAAAGTCAATCTCCGGTCAACTGTTTTAAATTAAGCTTCCAACTTTGGGACTAACTATCCCAATTCACTCCGAAACTCACCCGGAACCAAACCAACAACCCCGGCAAGTCACGTAACAACAAATGAAAAATGAAGAAACAATAAATAAGGGAACGTGGCTACAGTACTCAAAATGACTAATCATGTCCTTACAAGAACTTTAGAGATCACCTCGTCCGGAAGTAGCTGGATCTGCACACGTAGTGCGGAGTGTATTATGAGTACAACCAACCCCATGCAATAAATAACAAAACTAACCTTGGTCTTAAAGTAGTGAAGAGTTAAGAAGAAACAATAAGATACCAATATTAATAACTAAGAACAACCCTTGATAAAAAGGAAAAATGGTGTATGCATGTAGCTCAATAATATCATGTTCAACTCGTTCACATATCAGGAATTTAGGAATACTTTCCATATATAACCGTTAAATCCTCATACAGATAATAAATTTAATTTACCCGCTAGCATGAGGAAAGTACATGTCAAATATACATGTTAACTAAAGAAGAATAATCACATTTAGCATTGTACGGGTGCTGGCATAACTACCTATCATCAAGCACGTATATAAAATAATATGCCTGCGCCCACTGCTGGCATGTCAGACTCTTAAGAGGCGGATCCTGCCCAAGCTCTAATTATAATCACATAGTCCAAATAATAGGTCCTAGTGCATGCGTCACCCCAAAACAATAACACTTAGCCTAATGTGAGCATGGCGTATGTGTCACCTCAAAATCAATACCAAATCGGCTCTTTGGCCCAAGCTCAGTCATTAACTGGTCAAGTCTCAGATAATCGCATCTCACAAAAATCAGTTAAATAGTGTTGCACATATGAGGCACCAATAACATGGGAAGAATCAAATAATAAAGTACTGAGCTAAAGATATCATACACAGACATAGCATCGTGATTGAGATTATGAGTGCAATTTAGGCAAATAGATCATAAATAGCAAGAACAAGCTCTATCATGTTTCAAACAAATAACACATCGCCTATATGTCGTTTCTAACATGAATCATGGCTCAATTAACCTTACAAGTCGAGAAGATACGGATATAGCAAGGCACGATAGAAAAAGAAATCTCATAATAGTCTAAACCCACCCCTAATCATGAACACTTCAATGCATGCATCCATTCCCGTCACCTAGAATATGTGTCACCGCAATATGTCTCATGTAACATAGTTCCCAGTGTTAGTTACCCTCAAATCCTATATTAGATATGTTACTTACCTCAAAACGTGCGAGTCAACACTCCAAAAATCCCTTCCCACACGAATCGGCCTCCGAACAATTCGAATCTAGTCACAAATAACTTCATATCATCAAATAATGTTGTAGAAAATAACTTCAAACAACAAAGCTTCGATCTTTATCAAAATCAAAAAGTTAACTCGAAAAGTCAACCCCGAGACCGCACCTTGAAATCCAATCAAACTCACAAACTCTGAACACCCATTCACTTGCAAGTTCAACCATACCACATTCATCCAATTTTGACCTGAAATGAATTTCAAATCCTAAATTTTAACTTCAGGAAAGTTTTTACCAAAATCCCTAATTTCTTCACTTTAATTAACAAGTTATATTCTAGAAAAAATTATAGAATCATGGAATATAAGAAGTTCATGTCAAACATATTTACCCTAACACAAATCATGATAAACTCCCCTCCCAAATCGCCCAAAACCGAGCTCTCTAACTCAAAATGTGCTATATTGACCAAACCCTTGAAATAGAGTTGTTAAATAGTCTGCCCAGGCATACCCTTTGTGATCACGAACATATCCTTGCAATCACGAAGAAAATACTTCCCGGTCCTCCAAATGACTCTACGCGAACGCGAGCTCATGGTTGCAAAAACAAAGAACAACATACTCTTGAACTACATGAACACGGAAACAACATTGCGGTCGCTGAGGCTTACTGCCTGACACCTAAGCAGAACTCACCCTTCTAAGTGAATGCGACTGTCTAATCGTGAACACAATGACCACTCCCATCCAATGCTTTGCAAATACGTCACCACTTCGCGAACTCGAAGTACATTTTGTCTGCCATCCAGAATAGTCTACGTGCTTGCGACTTACTCCTCGTGATCGCTGTAATGACCCAACCTATCATTTTATGTATTTTTGCTCTGATCCCCTATTTATTTTCTCCTCTATGTTGTATTATGGTTATGTGACTTTCTACTGGTGTTTGGTTTATGTTTGGTTAAGTTTCAGAGTGAAATGTGACACTTTGTACCAAGGTTGGAAGTTTAAGTTGAAGGAGTTGACCATAGTTTTAATTTTATTTAGACAACTCTGGAATGGAGTTCTGATTGTTCCAATAGCTCCAAATGGTGATTTTGAACTTAGTAGTATGTCTGGATAGTGATTTGGAGGTCTGTATGTCGTTTCAGCTTGAATTGGCAAAAGTTAGAAAGTTGAAGGTTTGGAATGTTGAGAAGTTTGACTGGGAGTTGAGTTTATAGATATCGGGGTCAGATTCCAATTATGGAAATTGGAATAGGTTCGCCATGTCATTTAGGAATTGTGTGCAACATTTGAGGTCAATCGAAATTATTTTGGTATGAATCGGCATTAGTTTTGTAAGTCGGATGTTCATAGTTTCAATAGGCTTGAAATAGGCTACGATTTGTAGAACTGATGTTGTTTGATGTGATTTTTGGCCTCTGGTAGTGTAAGGCCCCGTTAAAATTTCCTAATGATTTAAGATTTTAAAGTGCGCCAATAGTATTTGGGAATAACATGTTCGAGTATCAAAGGAGACCCATGGGATAGAACCACATCATTTTGAAATGAACATATGTGTTTAAGATGTGTTGGAACATACTAAGGAGTTTTGTGAATGGAAAGAATTTGTGTGGAACAAGTTGGATACATTATGTGGAAAGGATGTCTCAATTCGCACAACATCCTACTTCAAACGCATGCTGCTACCAAACTATAAAGACTTAGTCTAGTTCTTTGAGTCTAGTTGCCAACGCATCAAACCGTTTGTCATTTGGATATGTATACAGAACTTTATGGTCACTGTACTTGACGTATGTCATCTGCATGGCCAGATGCGTGGCCGCACATATTTGGGAGCTTATGCATAGTGTGCGCTGGAACTTGCCCAGGTGCGCGGCCGCGCACGTAGGAGCCCATTAAAGAACCCCAAGGCCGGGTAGAGAGAGGGGTTAAGTCATGTTTGAGCTAAAACCAGATATTTTGAGAGTGAGAGAGTGATCTTCAACAAATTGTCCTTCAATTCTTGCTCAAATGTTTGAATATTAACAAGGAAAACTCACTAGTTATTCATCCTAGAGGTAAGATTCAATACCCTAGCCCTAAATTGTATAATTTATCTATAAATGGGTAATTAGCAAGACAATTCTTGGGTATGAGAGGTCTATTTCGCATGCATCTGTTATCAAAGGGTGTAGGAAGATTGTGAGCTAACAATGGTAAATAATGGGTTGTGGGATGATGGAATCCTCCATAAAAGAACCTAGAAACCTTAATACACACCTAGTGTTTGATAAAATGCTCAAATGAGCTAGAACCATGATCATCTTGCTAATTTTGGTTCAACTTGTTATATTTCTAAAATAGAATGAAGTTGCTAAGAATTCCGGAATATTTTAGAGTTTAAGGAAGCTCAATTGTGGTATGTTGGCTAAACTCTTCTATTACAATTGAATCCCACGGTGTTTGTGTAATTTGCGTAAGTGCCGAATTGATCATTATAAAATTGGCCATTCTGAATATGCTTGTGTTGAAAGATATATGTTCAATATGAATTCCAAATGCTTTTATCATGTTATCTTATAATTTGAGGATGTGTTCAAAGTATGGGATNTGTTGAAAATGATAAGACTTCAAGTCAAGTTCGAATGAAGGTTGTTATGCCAAATTGTGTGAAAAGTCTCTATGTGCCTAAGATTCTTAGTTGCTCCAATGAGTATTTAAAGTCTTGAATTGAAAATCCTTGTTGTTGTTGATGACGATGATGACATTGAAAAGTGGAAAAAGAATTAGAATTATGAAATATGGCCAAGTGCCAAGAATGATTTTATAATTGTGGCCACTAGTGCCAATGAAATGAAAAGACATGAAAGAAGTATGAAATGAAATGACTGATATAAAAAGGTTGATGTCTCGAATGAAATGGCCTAGCCGATCGTGTCGTGATCGGGTGCCATACCGCACACATGCTGGTGTTTGTATTGGAAATTTTAATTGAAATTGTGATTGTGGTTGATGTATCTAATGAGATGGCCTAGCCGATTGGGTCGTGATCGGATTCTATGGTAAAGGTACGGTGGTATTAGTATTGAGAGTGATTGTGGTTGATGTCTCTATTGAGATGGCCTAGCTGATCGGGTCGTGATCGGACTCCGTGCTAAAAGTACGGTGGTATTGGTATTGTAAACAATTGTATTGTGAACGATGATACATCCGCACTAAGGATCTCCAACTTAAAAATNTTATGGAAATATACTTCAAAATATATGTGGTTCTAACTTGATATTTTGGTATTGTTCAAGGCTTCCATTGATTTTATGATTGTTCCTCCTCATAATATTATTCATTCTATTGAGAAGGTGTTTAGTTATACATACTAGTGCTATTCGATGGTACTAACGTCCCTTTTGCCGGGGGCGCTGCATCTTTAATGGATGCAGGTGGTTCCACAACAAGAGACATTGATGAGTGACAGCGATACACCCTCTTCCCAACTGACTTGGTGAGCCCCACTTCAGTTCAAAGTCATGTATCTTTTGTTTATTCTATATTGTGTTTGTAGTATAGTCGGGGCCTTGTTGCTGACATTATCATAGTACTCTTCTTCATCTATAGAGGCTCTGTAGACATAGTGTAGGTTCTATATTGGTGTTGGGAAGGTCAAAAAATGTTACGTTGTGGTTGTATTAATTGTTCCATTTCATACTATGAAACATATGTGTGAATTTTGAGGCTTTAAAATGATGAAACTATTGGTAATGAATTGGTATTGTAGACATGATCACTTTATTGGCTAATTGGTATTGTAGACTCGGCCGAGTTCACTCGGTTGAGCGCCGGTCGCACTCCTCGATTTTGGGCCGTGACAAACTTGGTATCAGAGCCTAAGGTTATAAAGTGTCATAGGATGTCTCGGAGCCGTGTCTAGTAGAGTCCTTCTTATCGGTGTGTTGTCGACCACATCTACAATTAGGATGCTACTTGGGCATTTAGGAATAATACCTTTCGTTCATGTTCTCGATCGTGCGATAAAACTTATTGTAAGATTGTTCCTTCTTTAACTCGTGCTTTGCACTAACTTTCAGTATAAGGAACCTTAAATGAAGGCAAGAACTGGCCAAAAAGCTAATGCCACCCCAGGAGTGCCAGTTGATTCTATATTTAATGATGCGGGTGAGCAACCAAGGAGTGAGAATATCCCTCCAGTTATTACGTTGCCTGACTCTACTACAACTAAGCTGAACTCACCCTTCTAAGTGAATGCAATTGTCTACTCGTGACCACGACGACCACTCCAACGCTTTGCAAATGCGTCACCACTTTGCGAACTCGAAGTACATTTTGCCTGCCATCCATAACACTCTATGTGCTGGCGACTTACTCCTCGTGATCGCTGTAATGACCCGGCCTGCCGTTTTATGTATTTTTTCTCCGATCCCCAATTTATTTTCTCCTCTATGTTTTATTATGGTTATGTGACTTTCTGCTGGTGCTTGGTTTATGTTCGGGTGAGTTTCAGAGTGAAATGGGACACTTAGTCCCAAGGTTGGAAGTTTAAGTTGAAGGAGTTCACCGTAGTTTTAATTTTTTTTTAGACGACTCCGAAATGGAGTTCTGATTGTTCCAATAGATCCAAATGGTAATTTTGAACTTAGTAGTATGTCTGGATAGTGATTTGGAGGTCTGTATGTCGTTTCAGCTTGAATTGGCAAAGGTTAGAAAGTTGAAGGTTTAGAATGTTGAGATGTTTTACTGGAAGTTGACTTTATAGATATCGGGGTCGGATCCCAATTATGGAAATTGGAATAGGTTCGCCATATCATTTATGAATTGTGTGCAAAATTTGAGGTCAATCGGAGTTATTTTGGTATGAATCGGCATTAGTTTTGGAAGTCAGATGTTCATAGTTTCAATAGGCTTGAATTAGGCTACGATTCATAGAATTGATGTGTTTTGATGTGCTTTTTGGCCTCTGGTAGTGTAAGGCCCTGTTAACATTTCCTAATGATTTAAGATTTTAAGGTGCGCCAACAGATTTTGGGAATAACGTGTTCGAGTATCAAAGGAGACCCATGGGATAGAACCACATCATTTTGAAATGAAAATATGTGTTTAAGATGTGTTGGAACATACTAAGGAGTTGTGTTAATGTAAATAATTTGTGTGGAACAAGTTGGATACATTACGTGGAAAGGATGTCTCAATTCGCACAACATCCTTTTTCAAACGCATGCTGCTACCAAACTATAAAGACTTAGTCTAGTTCTTTGAGTCTAGTTGCCAACGCATCAAACCGTTTGTCATTTGGATATGTATACAGAACGTTATGGTCATTGTACTGGACCTATGTCATATGCACGGCCAGATGCACGGTCGCACATATTTGGGAGTTTCTGCATAGTGTGCGCTGGCACTTGCCCAGGTGTGTGGCCGCGCACGTAGGAGCCCATTAAAGAACCCCAAGGCCGGGTAGAGAGAGGGGTTACGTCATTTTTGAGATAAAACCAGATATTTTGAGAGTGGGAGAGTGCCCTAGAGTGGGAGAGTGATCTTCAACAAATTTTCCTTCAAGTCTTGCTCTAATCTTTGAAGAGTAACAAGGAAAACTCACTAGTTATTCATCCTAGAGGTAAGATTCTACACCCTAGCCCTAAATTTTGAAATTTATCTATAAATGGGTAATTAGCAAGACAATTCTAGTGTATGAGAGGTCTATTTCGCATGCATGTGTTATCAAAGGGTGTAGGAAGATTGTGAGCTAAAAATGGTAAAGAATGGGTTGTGGGATGATGGAATCCTCCATAAAAGAACCTTGAGACCTTAATGCACACCTAGTGTTTGATAAAATGCTTAAATGAGCTAGAACCATGATCATCTTCCTAATTTTGGTTCAACTTGTTATATTTCTAAAATAGATTGAAGCTGCTAAGAATTTCGGAATATTTTAGAGTTTAAGGAAGCTCAATTGTGGTATGTTGGCTAAACTCTTCTATTAGAATTGAATCCCACGGTGTTTGTGTAATTTGCGTTAGTGCCAAATTGATCATTATAAAATTGGCCATTTCGAATATGCTTGTGTTGAAAGATATATGTTCAATATGAATTCCAAATGCTTTTATCATATTATCTTATAATTTGAGGATGTGTTCAAAGTATGGGATGTGTGTTGAAAATGATAAGACTTCAAGTCAAGTTCGAATGAAGGTTGTTATGCCTAATTGTGTGAAAAGTCTCTATGTGCCTAAGATTCTTAGTTGCTCCCCTGAGTATTTAAAGTCTTGAATTGAAAATCCTTGTTGTTGTTGATGACGATGATGACATTTGAAAGTGGAAAAAGAATTAGAATTATGAAATACAGCCAAGTGCCAAGAATGATTTTATAATTGTGGCCACTAGTGCCAATGAAATGCAAAGACATGAAAGAAGCATGAAATGAAATGACTGATATAAAAAGGTTGATGTGTCGAATGAAATGGCCTAGCCGATCGGGTCGTGATCGGGTGCCATACCACACACATGCTGGTGTTTGTATTGGAAATGTAATTGAAATTGTGATTGTGGTTGATGTCTCTAATGAGATGGCCTAGCCGATTGGGTTGTGATAGGACTCTATGGTAAGGGTACGGTGGTATTGGTATTGAGAGTGATTGTGGTTGATGTCTCTATTGATATGGCCTAGCTGATCAGATCGTGATCGGACTCCGTGCTAAAAGTATATTGGTATTGGTGTTGTGAACAATTGTTTTGTGAACGATGATACATCGACACTAAGGATCTCCAACTTAAAAATATGGAAATTTACTTCAAAATATGTTTTGATATTGTTCGAGGCTTCTATTGATTTTATGATTGTTCCTTCTCATAATATTATTCATTCTATTATGAAGGTGTTTAGTTATACATACTAGTGCTATTCGATGGTACTAACATCCCTTTTGCCGGGGGCACTGCAACTTTAATGGATGCAGGTGGTTCCACAGCAGGAGACATTGATCAGTGACAGTGATACACCCTCTTCCCAGCTGACTTGCTGAGCCCCACTACATTTCAAAGTCATGTATCTTTTGTTCATTGTGTATTATGTTTGAAGTATAGTAGAGGCCTGGTTGCCGATATTATCATAGTACTCTTCTTCATCTATAGAGGCTCCGTATACATAGTTTGGGTTGTATATTGGTGTTGGGAAGGTCAAACAATGTTACGTTGTGGTTGTATTAATTGTTCCATTTCAGACTATGAAAAATGTGTGTGAAATTTAAGACTTTAAAATGATGAAACTATTGCTAATTAATTTGTATTGTAGACATGATCACCTTATTGGCTAATTGGTAGTGTAGACTCGGCCGAGTTCACTCGGTTGAGCGCCGGTCGCGCTCCTCGATTTTGGGGCGTGACAAACTTGGTATCAGATCCTAAGGTTTTAAAGTGGCCTAGGATGTCTCGAAGCCGTGTCTAGTAGAGTCCTTCTTATCGGTGTGTTGTCGACCACATCTATAATTAGGATGCTACTTGGGCATTTAGGAATAATGCCCTTCGTTCATGTTCTCGATAGTGCGATAAAACTTATTGTAAGATGGTTCCTTCTTTAACTCGTGCTTTGCACTAACTTTCAGTATATGGCACCTAAGAAGAATGCAAGAACTGGCCAAAGAGCCAATGTCACCCTAGGAGTGGCAGTTGATTCTTTATTTAATGATGCAGGTGAGCAACCAAGGAGTGAGAATATTCCTCCAGTTATTACGCTTCCTGTCTCTACTACAACTTATCAGACCACACCTGTCCCTACACCTACTGAGGGTGCAACGGTCCCTCCAACTGATTTACCAGTTCTACCACCAGTTCCAGCTTCCGATTCAGCTGTTTCTAATGTTGATCTTAGGGGAGCCATGCAGATGTTGGCTCAGATTGTGGCTTCCCAGTCCCAGAGATCAAATGTTGCACCCACTTCTTCCAGTCAGCCAGGGGATTCTGCTAGTTCCGGGGTAAACAGAATTCTCCAGTTGGATCCTCTAGTGTTCACGGGTACTATCCCAGAGGAGGACCCCCAGACTTCATTGATGAGATGCACAAAACTCTTCGAGTTATGCTTGTTACTGAGACGGAGGCAGTGGATTGTCTTCCTACCTCCTGAAAGAGGTGGCATATTCTTGGTTTGAACTATGGGAGGAGTCCCGTGAAGAAGGGAGCCCTTCGGCAAAGTGGGGTGAGTTTGCTGATGCCTTCATTCATCATTTCTTGCCTGCCGAGACTAAGGCAGCCCATGCTGCTGAGTTTGAGAACCTGAGGCAAGGTAGCCTGAGTGTTTGGGATTACCATATGAGATTCGCGTACCTGTCCAAGGATGCTATTTACATGTTGCCCACTATGGTGGCTAGAGTGTGCCGGTTTGTGCAGGGCCTTAGTCCCTTGGTAATTAATGAGGCCGCTATAACTGCCTTGAATTTTGATATGAACTATGGTAACATAGTGGCATTCTCTCAAGCCACAGAGACTCACAAATTGAAGAACAGAATGGAGCAAGAGGGTAGCAATAAGGCCCGGTCTACGGGCAACTTTGGTTGTTTTTCTGGTGGTGGAAGGTCAACATTCAAGGGAGGGTCGCCAGGTCCAGATCAGTCCTTTGCTCAGTCTTTTGTTAGTGTACCACCAACAGGTCCCAGTCAGCAGCAGCAGTGGAGTCGTTTCAGGCCCAATCAGGGTAACAGGGGCTCCTATAAACAAGGTCATCATGGTGTTAGATTCCAACAGCAGCGGTGGCCCCCATGCCCTAAGTGTGGAAAGATGCACCTAGGAATATTCTACATGGACTTACCCATATGCTACAGATGCGGATTGAGGGCTCACATTCAGAGGGATTATCGTTTGTCCCGCCAGTGTGCAGGCAGGGGCCCAGCACAACCAGCCAGTTCTGCAACTACTACATCCACAACACCTCCTCTAGCTCAAGGTACTCCAACACCCGCAGGGCGTGGTGCAGCTAGTGGTGGAGCACAGAGTCCGAGAGGATCCGGCCGTTTCTAAGGTATAAGGGGTCATCAGAATTCGGAGGCTTCTCTAGGTGTTGTTACATGTATATTGACTGTCCAATCTCATGATGTGTATGCTCTTATTGATCCCGGTTCAACTTTGTCATATGTTACTCCTTATGTAGCTATGGAATTTGGGATAGAACCGGAACAACTTCATGAGCCGTTCTTTGTATCTACTCCAATTGGTGAGTCTATTGTGGCCGCGCGGATTTATAGGGATTGTGTTGTCACGTTGCATGGTCGGGACACCATGTACGATCTCATTGAATTGGGTATGGTCGATTTTGATGTAATAATGGCAATGGACTAGATTTATTCATGTTTTGCGAAGCTTGATTGCCAAACCATGACCATTAGGTTCGAATTTCCAAATGATCCAGTCAATGAGTGGAAGGGGATGATTTGGTGCCGATGGGTAGGTATATTTCTTACCTTAAGTCCGTAAAGATGATCAAGAAGGGATGTGGTTACCATTTGGTCCGGGTTACTAACACCGATGCTGAGGCACATACACTTGAGTCTGTGCCTGTTGTGAATGAATTTCTGTGAGTCTTTTCGGATGAACTCCCTTGGATCCCACCAGACATGGAGATTGATTTTGGTATTTATGTAATGCTAGACACAAAACCTATATCTATTCCGCCCGATAGAATAGCACCAACAGAATTGAAGGAGCTAATGGAACAATTGAGAGATTTGTTAGAGAAAGGTTTCATCCGGCCAAGTGTGTCACCTTAGGGCGCACCGGTCCTTTTTGTAAGAACAAAGGATGGGTCACTAAGAATGTGTACTGACACTATGAAGATTTCATGATTACTGAGCTATTCAGGCTTACAAATTGAGTGCTTTACTCCATGTTTCTTTCACGTCTTTTATATACTTCTTTTCATGCTTTACATACTCAGTACTTTATTAGTATTGAAGTCCCTTTTTCCTGGGGACGCTGTGTTTCATGCCCGTAAGTCCCGATAGACAGGTTGACAGTCCTCTTAGTAGGATATCTGCTCAGTGGAATGTGTTGGTTCACTCCACTTGCTCTGGAGTTGCCTTTTTGGTCAGTATGCTCTAGGCATGTATTGATTGGTATGGCGGAGCCCTGTCCCGACCATTACAATTTTTATGTACTCTTAGAGGCTTGTAGACAGATGTCATCTATATGGGTACTTGTATGGCCTTGTCGGCCTATGTTTTGAGTGTACAAATGATCATGTCGTCCATATAGGCCCTTATGTCCCATGTATAAGTTTCTATATCATGCTAGATCATCCTATGTCGAGTATTTCTTTACGTTTTATTTTGGTTATCTCATGACAACCCTTCTATCCTATTTACACATGATGGTGTGATAAGAAAGATACTCTATGTTGGTACTCGGTAGATTAAGGCACAGAGTGCCCTTCGCAGCCCTCCGATTTGGGTTGTGACAATAAGGGCGTCTAAGGAGACATCTAAATACTCGATAGGTAGTTGTTGTTGTAGGAGAACTCTGCAAGTAGTAGAAACTGATCCCATGAACCCCTGAAATCCATAACAGAGGCACATAGCATATCCTCCAAGATCAGAATGGTGCGCTTGGAGTGCTCGTCTATCTGGGGTTTAATATGTTTTACTCAACTCAACTTGTGTGCCTAACTCATGCTACACAGCTTTCCAAAAATATAGTGTGAAGAGCGTGCCTTAATTGCAGATAATGTACACCGGAACACCATGGATACGGATAATCTCACGGATACAGATCTGAGCCAGCTTCTCTAAAGAATAAGTAGGCACAACCGGAATGAAGTGTGTGAACTCGGTTAGTCTATCCATAATAACCAACACTGTGTCAAATTTCTTCAAAGTCTAAGGGATCCCAATAACGAAATCCATGGTAATACGATCCCACTTCCACTATGGAATCTCAAGTCTCTAAAGCAAATTGCCTGACCTCTGATGCTCGTACTTCACCTGCTGACATCTCAAACACCGACCCACATACTCTACTATATCTTTCTTCATTCTTCTCCGCCAATAGTGCTGACTCAAATCCTGATACATCTTGGTGACACATGGATGAATGGAATATCGCGAAGTGTGAGCCTCCTCAAGGATAGACTCATGAAACCCATCCACATTGGGAACACATATACTGCCCTACATCCGCAACACCCCAGTATCTCTAATAGAAACCTCCTTGGCATTGCCGTGCTGCATTGTGTCCTTAAGGGCAAGCAAGTAGGGGTCATCATACTGAAGCGCTCTAATGTGCTCATACATGTAAGACCGAGAAACCACGCAAGCAAGTGACATGCCCCAAACTCAGGGTGCGCGACCGGTGAGGAGGATCAAGTAAAAAAGAACCCAAACTCGTTATCAGTAGTTATATCATTTATAAGTTTCAAAATACATAATCTTTGATATTTTGGCGTGGAACGTGTGATATAATTACACCATTACCAATTTGACTTTCCCTATACCAGCATACCACCCACGCTATTGTCACGCCCCAACCTTGGGAAGCGCGACCGGTGCTCAATCGAGTGAACCCGGTCGAGCGAGCCTATTAGATACTTTCTACCCAACTGACCCATGATCAAGAAAATACATGATTTCATAAATTATACAGTAGTAAATCCATATACACAATACTAAATCGTTTCATTAGCTATTTCGTCTTTAAGTCTCAAAATACACATATTCATATAGTTTGAGTGGAACAAGTGATCAAATAGAGCATAACTTGTTTAACATTCCCAACACCCAAATATCAAACCACATAGTGTCTACGGAGCCTCTGAAAGATATAAAAGAGTCTATGATAGTGCCAGCGACAAGGCCCCGGCTATACCTTGAGACGTGATAATAACAAGAATAAAAGATATAATACGTGACCTGGGAAAAAGTGGGGCTCACCAAGTCTATTGAGAAGAGGATGTACCACTATCGCTGATCAACACGGCCTGCTATGTAACTATCTGCATCCATTTAAAGAAGCAGCGCCCCCGGCAAAAGGGATGTTAGTACTGTCGAATAGCACTAATATGTATAGCTAAACAACATCTCAATAGAATGAATAATAGTACAAGCGGGAACAGTCAAGAATGCAGTAAGAGCTTCAAATAATATTAAAACATCAAGTTAAGGATCACATAAGTTTTCACGTCAATTTCCGCATTATTGGGTTGGGTGATCTTTAGTGCTGATATTCCACAATTCACAATACCATTGTATTCTTACACGGAGTCCGATCACGACCCGATCGGCTAGGTCGTCTCACTTGAGACATCAACCATAACCATAATTTCAATTATCATTTTTAGCACAGTCACCACCATGTGTGTGGTATGGCATCCGATCACGGCCTGATAGGCTAGGCCGTCTCACCCAAGACATTACCTTTTTCAGTCAATCATCTCACATCATACCTCTTTCATATCTTTTCGATTCATTGGCACTAGTGATCATGACTACAAAGTCATTCTTGGAACTTGGTCGTATCTCATAATTTCAGTTCCCTTTTCCATATTCTAACATCATTATCATTATCAATAACAATAAGGCTTTCCATTCAAGACATTAAATTCACATAAGAGCAATTTGGGAATCTTAGGCACATAGGGGCTTTTTATACAATTTGGCATAACCTTTATTCGATCTTGACATGAACACCGAGGATTCGATTCTAAGAAGAAGGGGGTTTAGCAAACATTCCTCAATTGAGCTTCTCAAACTCTAAAATGATCCGGAATTATTAGCAACTTCAATCTATTTTATAAATATAACAAGTTGGACCAAAATTAGGAAGATGATCATGATTTTAGTTCATTTGAGCAAATTATGAAACACTAGGTGTACATTAAGGTTTCAAGGTCCTTTTGTGGAAGTTGCCATCATTCCCCAACCCATTCTCTACCATTTTTATCTCACAACCTTCCCACATACTTCAAGAATACATGCATGCAAGACAACAACCCCATACCCAATAATTGGCTCTCTAATTATTCCATTGTTTGTAAATTTTCGAAATTGAGAGCTAGGACATAGATTCTTACCTTTAGTATAAAGACTCCTTTGTTAATCCTCAATGATTCAGCAAGCATTGATGGGTACTAGGTTGAAGGTCACTCCCCCACTATTGGAACTCTCTCTCACTCTAAAATATTAGAAATGTGCTCAAAATGAGCTATGGCTTATGTTTTAATGAATTAGGGTCGGGTTTGAAAACCCTAAAATTGAAGCCCCAGATTAGGTTATGTGGTGGCATATGCGACCGAATAATGGTTATGTGGTCCGCATATCAGTCGCATAATTTGGGTGCCAAAACTGGAAAGGAACTGACTAGGTATGCGGTCACTATGCGGCTCACAGACTCGTTCTGCGATTGCATAATGCACCGAGACCTGTTTTGCGGTCTCATAATGCACCGCAGAACCTCCCTCCGTAAAAATCCAAAGGGGAATATGCGACAAGAGTGTGGCCCGCGAAATGGTTATACCGTCGCATAATGGTCCGCGTAAATCACATCGAGATGACCCAGAAAACTGGCCCACTCTACGACCCGTCTGCGGTCTGTAAAGTCGTTCTGCCCCACGTCAATTTGTTCAAATGATACATAATTCATAGAAGGTAACCCGTAGAATTTGCACAGAACACAACTTAATAAATACATGTCTATTCAAACAAATAAGGATACTTTTTCTTCATTTCTTCCTCGGCCTCCGAAGTAGCCTCTTCAACTTGTTGGTTTCGCCATAACACTTTAACAAAGGCAATTTATTTATTTCTCCACTTCCAGACTTGCCTATAAAGAATGGCAACTAGAATTTCTTCATATGATAGTTCTTCACTAACCTCAATGGCCTCAACCGGTACAATAGCTGACGGATCTCCAACTACCTTCTTCAACATAGACACATGGAATACCCGGTGCACTAATGACATCTCAGGTGGTAGCTCAAGCTTGTATGCCACCTCGCCGATCCTTCGAATGATTTTGTACGGTCCTACATACCTCGGACTCAACTTTCATTTCTTACCAAATCTCATTACACCTTTCATGGGGGAAAGTTTCAAAATACCTAATCATTTTCTTTGAACTCCAAATCCCTACGACGAACATCCAAATAGGACTTCTGACCACTCTGAGCAGTTTCCAACTGCTCCTTAATTATTTTAACTTTTTCCATAGCTTGATGTACAAGGTTTGGCCCTATCAACTCTGCTTCCCCAATTTCTAACAACCCAATGAGAGATCTACATCTCCTACCATATGAGTGGAAAATGATCATCCTAGCTACCCTTGAAGTCGAGAACACAAGAACACAACATTTCCTCAAGCATCTAAATAGTCTGATCTTCTTTCCCATCGGTTTGTGGATGGAAGGTTATACTAAGATTCACCTGAGTACCCAAACCTTGCTGAAATTTCTTCAAAAAATTTTTTGTGAACTGAACCCCTTAATTGGAAATGATAGAAACTGGAGTGCCATGTAGCCTGACGAATTCCTTGATATACAACTGAGCATACTGTTTCGCTATGTCGGTAGATTTAACTGGAAAGAAATGAGCTGATTTCGTGAGCCGATCCACAATCACCCAAATTGAGTAAAAGTTGCACGGAGTGCGTGGTAATCCTACCGCAAAATCAATATTAATCATTTCCCATTTCCACATTGGAATTTCTATACTCTGTGCCAACCCACCAGGCCGTTGGTGTTCGGCCTTCAATTGCTGACAATTTGGACATCTTGCCACAAAGTGCGCCACATTGCTTTTCATGTCATTCCACCAATAGACTTCCTTGAGATCATGATACATCTTCGTAGAACTTGGGTGCACAGAATACCTAGAAGTGTGAACCTCAGTCATAATTCTTTCCCGGAGATCATCTACTTTTGGAACACATAGCCGCCCTTGGTACCTTAGTGTACCCTCATCCATTCCAAGAGTAAAAGCTATAGTTTTATGTTTTTCAATCCCCTCTTTCAATTGCACCAAAAATGGATCGTTGTATTGGTTCTCTTTGACTTCCACAAGGATCGATGATTCAGCCATATATTGCACAATTACCCCTCCTTCATTAGTGCTTGCAAGATGAACTCCCAAACTATCCAATCGATGAAATTCCTTGGTCAATGACCTTTGACATACATACAAGTGAGCCAAACTACCCATAGATTTCCGGCTAAGAGCATGCATCACAACAATGGATGTCCCTGGGTGATATAGAATATCGATGTCATAATCCTTGTGTAACTCAAGCCATCTTCTCTGCAACAGATTCAACTCCTTTTGTTTGAAAATATATTGAAGACTCTTGTGGTCCGTGAATACATCCACATAGACCCCATAAAAATAATGACGCCAATGTTTTAATGCAAAAACCATCGCCGCAAGTTCTAAGTCATGTGTTGGATAATTCTTTTCATGATTCTTGAGTTGCCTAAAAGCATATGCTATAACCTTACTATGTTGCATTAACACACATCCAAGCCCAATTCTTGAAGAATCACAATATACAAAAAATTCATCTGTCACATCTGGAAGGGTCAACATCGACGTCATAGTCAATCTTAATTTCAACTCCTGGAAGATCCTTTTACAAGCATCGGACCATTGGAACTTAACCGCTTTCTAAGTCAATTTAGTCAACGGAGAGGCAAGAGTAGAGAACCACTCCATAAACTTCATGTAATACCCTGCTAAGCCCGAGAAACTGCGAATCTATAAACACTGACATCTCTCACAAAGGCTAGATATGCATCACACCCCTTCCTAACCATCCGATGTGCCTTAAGGAAAGACACCACCCTATTAGGCACATAATCCAAAGCACCCCTATACTCCAACCACAGCAAACATGGCATAGCCAATGCTACCATCTTGGCGTGACAATCAAGAATAGCATGACAGGGAGACAACCAATAAATTCCTAAATTAACATCAAAGTCTACCATATTGAGCAACAATAGATCAATTCCGGTCTCAAACCTGCCAATAACAGTTAAAAATGACCGATACACACAGTCAATAACAATGGAATCTCCCACGGGAGTGGACACATAGATATGAGAACTCAAAGAATCATTGGATATACACAAATACAGAGCAAAGTAAAATGATACATATGAATAAGTGGAGCCTGGATCAAATAAGACTGATGCATCTCTATGACAAATCGGAACAATACCTCTAATAGCTGAGTGTGATGCAACCGCCTCCGTCCTACTCGGGAGAGCATAACATCTGTCTTGGCCTCCCCCTCTAGAGAGACCCCTACACACCTTACCTCCACCCTTAGCTGGCTGAGCAGGTGGAGTGGAAACTGGTGCGGTAACCACGGGGACCCTCTAGACTAAGTTGAGCTTGAGTAGTATGTGGACGTGCAGCCATCTGGAGTCTGGAACATTCCCTTACCAAATGACGAGTATCATCATACTTAAAACAATCTATCCGAGGACATGGCTGCTAAAACTAGCTCGGGCCTGGTCGGCTTGAATGACCGCTGAAAACCCCCCCGTGTTGGAGGTCTACTAGATAGTGGCGGTGCATAATGGGCAACCTAAGACATGGGAGTAGTTGTAATACCACTGGAAGATGAAAGTGCTGAATAAACTGGATGGCTCACACAGCCTCTACCATGACGGGCTACAACTGGGCCACGGGCACCACTATATCTACCAGAATCTTGAGGCCTCTTGGCCTCCCTGTCCTCTCTCTCTCTCGGCCCCGAAAATCCTCTAATCCCCGTTTGATCTCTACCACCTGCTGGTATGGAGTATCAGTCTCCAACTCTCGAGCCATGATGAATCTAATACCATAGTTGAGCCCCTGGATAAATCGACGGACTCGATCTCTAATTGTGTAAACCAAGGCAGGTGCATACCTGGACAACTCATTGAACCTGAGAGCATACTCTGATACGATCATAGCACCATAGCACAACTATTCAAGCTCCATGAGCCATGCATCCCAATGTTTTTGGGGAACAAACTCTCTCAGGAACATCTCTAAAAACGGAGCCTATAAGAGTGAAGCTACCTCGGCG
>AWOL01S0000588.1:5048-24900 GCA_000715115.1 Nicotiana otophora
CTCTTTGTTCCAAATGTATTTGTCATGAAGATATTTCTTCTTTTCTTTGTACAAGGACGAACTGTTATATGCATGGTACCAAAACTCATCTAATTCATTCAAGTGTGCAACCAGCAAATTAACGGCTACATCCAAATCAAGCTTTCAGTTTCTTTAAATCCCACATTGCCTTGTGCTTTAGATCCATCGGAATATGGAAAGCTTTCCCGAATACTAACAAGTATAGAGACATTACAATAAGTGTAAGGCCCCGCAAATATTTCCTAAAACCCGGGGTTTCGTGGTGCCGAGGTAGGCGTATGTATCAATGATCACGGTACGGACCTTTTGGGTTGAACCGTGCGCTGGGGAGTTGAAGGAAAATGTTTGGTAGAATAAGGCATTTCTGCAGCCCATTATGCGGTTGCAGAATGGCCGCATAGTGAGGCAGTCATTTGGGCCATTTGTAGATATCATTTCGCGGCCCATTATGCGACCGCAAAATGATTTCGCAGGCCGCACACTGATCGTATAACTAGCATGGAAATTTTGCGGAGGGAGGTTCTGCAGTACATTATGCGACCACATAACAGGTCTGCGGACCGCATAACGACCGCAGAGTGGGGCAAACCAGCCCAGCTCCAGAGGGCCATTTCGCGGCCCATTTCGTGGACCACAGAAGCATTATGAGGTCGCATATGCGACCGTTGATCCCATTTCGAAGTTTAATTTTGCGGTTTTATAACTTGACCCCACTTCGTTATTTAGACTCTATGGAGGGAGAGAGTTCCTCAATAAATTATTCCCCAATTCTTACTCAAAATCTCGGAAGAATTAACACGGGAAGCACACTAGGTCATCATCCTAGAGGTAAGATTCTACACCCTATCTCTTAATTTCGAAATTTAACTAGAAATGGGCAATTAGTAAGATAATTCATGGGTGTGGGAGTGGCTTATTTTGCATGCATGATTGGTCGTCGGATGTAGGGAGATTGTTGAGCTAATATAGTAATGCAGAGGTTGTGGGATCAGGGAATCCTCCATAAAAGGACCTCTAAACCCTAATGTACACCTAGTGCTTAATAAAATGCTCAAATTAGCTAGAACCATGATCATCTTCCTAATTCAATTTGTTACATTTCTAAAATTGATTGAAGTTGCTAAGATTTCTGGAACATTTTAGAGTTAAGGAAGCTCAAGTGAGGTATGTTGGCTAAACTCTTCTCTTAAAAATTGAACCCTACAATATCCATGCAAGTCCCGAGTTGCTCATTGTGAATCGATTACCCGAATAAGCTGGTGTTAATATACATCCGTGATTGATATGTAATTCAACTGCTCTTGTTATGTTGTACTACTATTTTAGAATGTGTTCAATGTATGGGTTGCATATCTAAATGCCTTGACTTCAAGTTGTGTTTTAAATGAAATCTAATGAAAGATTGTGTAAGAACTCGTGATGTGCCTAAGACACCTATTTTGCTCAAATGTGTGCTTAAATGTATTGAATAGAAATGCCTTGTTATTGGAAAGTCCATGATGATGGTTGAAAGTAAAAAGGTTTGCTTGAAATAGGAAACATGAAATACGAATCACGTAATGAGAAATGTGAAATATGAAACACGACCAATGTGCCGAGAGAAATAACATAATTGTGACCATTAGTGCGAATGTAATGAAGAGATGTTCAAGAAATATGAAATTGGATGATTGATAGAAAAGGGTGATGTCTCACATCAGGCGACCTAGCTGATTGGATCATGATCGAATGCCATGCCGCACACATGGCGATGACTGTGTAAGAAATTGTAATTGAAATTGTGATTTGGTTGATGTCTCGCATGAGAAGGACTAGCTGATCAAGTCGTGATCAGACACCATGCCGCACACATGGTGGTATCTGTGTTGGAAATTGTAATCGAAATTGTTAATAGTGCCAATGAAATGATAATCGAAATTGTGCCAAGAAAAATAATACAATTGTGACCATTAGTGCCAATGAAATGAAGAGATGTGCAAGAAATATGAAACGGGATGATTGATAGAAAATGGTGATGTCTCACATGAGACGACCTAGGTGATCGGGTCATGATCGGACGCCATGCCGCACACATGGAAGTGACTGTGTTAGAAATTGTAATTGCAATTGTGATTTGGTTGAGATCTCGCATGAGATAGCTTAGGCGATCGGGTCATGATCGGATGCCATGCCGCGCACANAGTGTTAGAAATTGTAATTGAAATTGTGATTTGGTTGAGATCTCGCATGAGATAGCGTAGGCGATCGGGTCGTGATCGGATGCCATGCCGCACACATGGTGGTGATTGTGTTGGAAATTGTAATCGAAATTATGAATAGTGGTATACCAATACCAATGATTTCCCAACTTATAATTTGGAAATTTATTTAAAATTTATCTTATCTCTAATTTGATATTTGGTAATTATTTGACGCTTTAACTGATATTATGACTGTCCTTACTTGCATTACTGTTTGTTTCTTTGAGAGAATGTTTAGTCATATATACTAGTACTATTTGACAGTACTAACGTCCCTTTTGCCAGAGGCACTGCATCATTAATGGATGCAGGTGGTTTGACAGCAGGCGACACTGATCAGCAATAGTACTACACTTTTTTCCTAGTTGATTTGGTGAGCCCCACTTCTTACGAGGTCATGTATCTTTTGTTCATTTTATCACCATGTTTTGATATATAGCCGGAGCCTTCTTTCCGGAACTATCACTGTAATCTTTTGTATCTAGTAGAGGCTCCATAGACATAGCGTGGGTGGTATGTTATTGTGGGTAAAGTCAAAGTAGTAATGTTGTAATTGTATCACACGTTCCACATTAACTATGAAAAAGTATGTAATTTGGAAGCTTATAAATAATGTAACTGCTGATAATGAGTTGGTGTTGTTGTTTACTTGATCCACCCTACTGATTAATTAATGAATTGGATTTTACTCTCATTCATGAGTAAGTTCGGGTAGAAGGTAGTGTACAGGCTTGCTCGGCCGGGTTATCTTGTTTGAGCGCTGGTCGCGCTCCCTAAGTTTGGGGCGTGACAAACTTGGTATCAGAGCCTAAGGTTTTAAAGTGTCCTAGGATGTTTTGGAGCTATGTCTAGTAGAGAACTTCTCATCGGTGTGTTGTCGACCACGTCTATAATTAAGAGGCTACTTGGACATTTAGGAATAATACCCTTCATTGATGTTGTTGATCGTGCGATAAAGTTGATTGTACCATTGTTCCTCTTTTAACTCGTGCATTGCTCTAACTTCCAGTAAATGGCGCCTAAGAAGAAGGCAATAACTGGCCAATGAGCCAATGTTACCCCAGGGATGGCGGTTGATTCTATCATTGATGATGTGGGTGAACACCCGTGGGGTGAGGATATTCCCCCAATTACTACACTGCCTGGTTTTACTATTCATGCTCAGGGTGCACCAGTTCCTACACCTGATGAGGGTACAATGAATCTTCCAACCGATATTCCAGATTCACCTCCATCCCCAGCTTTTGATCCCGGTGTTTCTGATGAGAATCTTATGGGAGCCATACATATGTTGGCTTAGATAGTGGCTTCCCAGGTCTAGAGGTCGAATGTTTCACCCACTTCTTCTAATCAGCAAGGGGACTCTATTGGTTCCAGGGTTAACAAGTTTCTTTAGTTAGATCCTCTAGTTATCATAGGTACAGATCCCGAGGAGGACCCCCAAGACTTCATCGATGAAATGCACAAGACCCTGAAAGTTATGCGCTCAACTAAGACAAAGGGAGTGGATTTGGCCTCCTAACACTTGAAGGGGTGGCCTATTCTTGGTTTGAGATGTGGGAGGACTCCCGTAAGGAGGGAAGTCCTCTGGCGAGGTGGAGTGAGTTTGCGGATGCTTTCATGGATCATTTCTTGCTTGCCGAGACTAAGGAAGTCTGTGTCGCATAATTTGAGAACCTAAAATAGGGTAGCAGGAGTGTGTGGGAGTACTATATGGAGTTCGCGTGCCTGCCCAAGTATGATATTCACATGTTGCCCACTATGGAGGCTAGAGTGCGCCAATTTGTCCAGGGCCCTAGACCCTTGGTTATCAATAAGGCCGCTACAGGTGCTTTGAATTCTAGCATGAACTATGGGAAGATGGTAGTATTTGCTCAAGCTATAGAGAACTGTAAGTTGAAGAATAGAATGGAACGAGAGGGTAGCAGTAAGGCCCGGTCCATGGGGGACTTTGGGAATTCATTTGGTGGCAGTAGGTCAGCATTTAGGGGAGGGTCATCAAGGCTATCCCAGTCTTTTGCTCAGTCTTTAGCCAGTGCACCGCCATTAGGGCCTAGTCAGCAGTAGTGGAGTTATTTCAGGCTTAGTCAGGGCAATAATGGACCCCACCAGTAGGGCCAGTTCGGAGGGAGGTTCTAGCAGCACCGAAGTCCCCCATTCCTAGGTTTTTGAAGATGCACCTAGGAATCTATTACATGAACTTATCCATATGCTACGGGTGCGAATTTAGAAATCACATTCAGAGGGATTGCCATTCGCCCTGCCAGGGTATGGGAAGGAGTTCATCACAACTAGCTAGTTGTGCAGCTACTACGTCTGCAGCACCTCCTCCAGCCTGAGGCACTCCATCACCCATAGGGTGTGGTGCAGTTAGGGTTGGAGCGCGGAGTTCGGGAGGACCCAGCTGTTTCTATGCCATGAGTGGTCGCCAAAGTGTAGAGGCTTCTCCAGACATTGTCACAAGTATATGGACTGTCCAATCTCATGATGTGTATGCTCTTATTGATCACGGTTCCACTTTGTCCTATGTTACTCCTTATGTTGCTATAGAATTTGGGATAGATCTGAAACAACTTCATGAGTCGTTCTCTGTATCTACTCCGGTTGGCGAGTCTATTGTGACCGCATCGGTTTATAGGGGTTGTGTTGTCACGGTGCGTGGTCGGGACACCATGGACGATCTCATTGAATTGGTGATGGTTGATTTGATGTAATAATGGGAATAGATTGGCTTTATTCATGTTTTGCCAAGCTCGATTTCCAAACTTGAATTGTGAGGTTTGACGTTCCAAATGAGCCAGTTGTTGAATGAAAAAGGGATAATGTGGTGCCGGACGGTAGGTTTATTTCTTACCTTAAGGCTACGAAGATGATTAAAAAGGGTGTATTTACCATTTGGTCCGAGTTACGGACACTGATGCTGAGACACCTACACTCGAGTTTGTGCCAGTTGTGAATGAATTTCTAGAGGTCTTTCTTGACGAGGTCCCTGGGATTCTGCCAGAGAGGGAGATTGATTTTGGGATAGATGTGTTGCCAGGCATGCAACCTATATATATTCCACCCTAAATGATGGCACCAAAAGAATTGAAGGAGCTAAAGGAACAATTGAAGTATTCTTTAGAGAAGGGCTTCATCCGACCGAGTGTGTCGCCTTGTGGCGTACTGGTTCTATTTGTAAGAAAGAAGGACTGGTCGCTAAGAATGTGTATTGACTACCGGCAGGTCAACATTGTCACAATCAAAAACAAGTACCCATTACCATGAATAGATGATTTGTTTGATTAGTTACAGAGTGCTAAGTACTTCTCCAAAATTTATTTAAGATCTGGGTATCACCAATTGAACATCGGGGAACAGGATATTCCGCAACAGCTTTCAGAACTCGGCATGGGCACTTTCAATTTCTGGTAATGTCTTTTGGGCTACCTAATACTCAGGCAGCTTTTATGGATCTTATGATTGAGTCTTCAAGCCTTTTATTGACTCCTTTGTGATAGTGTTCATTGACGATATCTTTGTATATTCACAAAGTCGAGAAGGCGACGTCGATCACCTCAAGGCAGCTCTACAGACTCTACATCAGCACCAGTTATATGCGAAGTTATCGAAATGTGAATTTTGGCTTCACTCTGTCACGTTCTTTGGTCGTATCAAGGGAAGGAATTAAGGTGGATCCTCAAAAGATTGTAGTTGTGAAGAATTGGCCTTTTATCGCCGGAACGCAATCTACAATACTCATGGTGCCGACTATTATCAAATCACTCAGTCCCCAATTCAAGTTTAGTTTACCTTGTTCACTAGCCCATACTGATTTGTATTATTCTGGGTCTAACTTTTCCTTTTGGTAGTCGCGTTGAAGTCACAAACTTATTTCCCGAAATGAGGATATGACTTTATGGCCTATATTCTTTTGTTTTCTCTAGGGCTGTCACCTCTCATCTTTTCCTTCACTTGACTATAGACTCTGTAATACTGTCATCTTTTGATCTACCATTGTCATCCATGTATCATATCTTACTTATAATGCTTCATTAACTCTTTTCTTATTTCCCGCAAACATTTATGTCTATCACTTTATTCTGAAAACTCGAACAAGACATTCTTTTGCTTTTATCTCCCCTTTGCTCCATCCAGTGGCTCTTCGGGTTGCTTAACGTTCTCACTCTACTAGTGACGTGAGCCACACTAAGGTAATATTTATCCATTCCAAGCTTTCAGTGCCTATCTTCTGAATTTTTTTTATCATGCTAGTATTCACATCTAATTGTAATATTCTAGAGTGCACCATCTGGGTGCCTCACAAGGAGATCTATTAGCACCTTTGTAATATCCTTCAGAAATGTCAACTAACACAAATAATCCATTCACCACTTTGGGTTACTCTAACCCCGGCCAGATCCTGATATCCCGTCCTTTTCTTAAACTACACATGTTAGTCCCCAATAGGGTATAACTGAGATGGGTGTTGCCAATTATACATACCTCTGTTGTTGTTGAAGGTAACTCAAAACGCTTTATATTCCTTTGCCTAAATTGTAAATACTGACAATCTTCATTAACTAAGCGCCTCATACCCTTCTTCATCTTGCTTCTTTTACTTGTTGAAACTTGTATCTATCTTCTGATTCTCTTATTCTTTATTTTTTACCAAAAGACTGGATAGACATTTTTGCCTTAGGGCTCCTTATCAAGAGGCTTACACGTCTTAGTACACATATGATCTGCTGAAGACCTTACATTTACTCATGATAAGCATGATGCAAAATCGAGTTCCTCTGACTCAACTCTTCCACGCTCGCATTCAATCCTTTACCAACTGTCTTTCTAGATGTAGGTATCATCGTATTATGAATAAGATATAGTTTAGGAAATTGAGTTCTTACGACTGAGCTCTACCACACGATCAAGAGTACGAAAAAAGAGTGACGGTCCTAAATGCCCTGTAGCCTCCTTCTTATAAGTGTGGTGCACAACACACCCATAAACAAGACTCTACTAGACACGGCTTGTAGACTCCCTAGGACATAACTGCTCTGATACCACTTTTGCCACAACCTAAACCGATGGGCTGCGAGGGCACCCGGTGCTTTACTCAACCGAGTACCAATATAACATACCTTTTTGTGTCATACTATCATAAATAGCTGGGCCGGGGAGGCTGCCATAAGATAAGTAGAATACAACATGAACTACAAACTTATACATAAGACATACGGGCCTCTAAGACTAAAATAACCACACATACACTGAACATAGGCCGACAAGGCCTTACAATCTTTTACGAACATAACATTTATCTACAAGCCTCTAAGAATACATAATTGTCATAAAGGTCGGGATAGAGCCCCGCCATACAAACAATACATGTCTAAATCATACTGACCAAACAAGAAACTTCGAAGCAAATGAAGCGCAACAACACCTTCTACTGAGTTGATACCCTATTTGGAGGACTCTCGACCTGTCTATCCGGACCTGCGGGCATGAAACGCAGTGTCCCCAGGCAAAAGGGACGTTAGTACAAATAATGTATCGAGTATGTAACGAATGAAAATCTGTAAGTAATAGACATGAGAGAAACATGGAGTAAAAGACTCGACATGTAAGTCCGAATAACTCCGTGAATCATTAATATTTACAACATCATGCATATGCCTATAAATGTCATACAATGCTTAGGTATATGCGTTCATAACATCATCAAGCCTATGAGGGCATCTCATCAAATCATCTCGGCCACTGTGGGCAAATCATCAACGTATAACAGCTGATAAGGTGGTGGTGCGTATATAACGCCATAACCTTTTCCCATATCCCATATATATATAATATACATATATGCGCGTATATAATGGCATCAGGTCATAGGTCAATGTAAATGAATGCAATGTATGATAAGTATGTCAATAAAATCTTTCGAAGTGTCATAAGACCACTATGCCTCTAATTAATATCATAAAACAAATTTATCAACTTACATATCTTCTGAGACCCATGAACAGATGATAGAATAATAAGACACATGGGGAATCAAGAATATAGACACCCCTAGTATTTCTATGAATATAGTCATTTATGAAAGTTGCGTATTTTGCTCGTTTCATTTGTATCATTTGGATCATGCCAAAAGAAAGAAGGGATAGCCTTAACATACCTGAGTCGATTCTCATGACAATCCCTCTAACACACGTCAATTGTGACAACACGTAACGGCATGTTGAAGTAGGGGAAAATCCGTATGATATTCTTTGAGAAAGATTGCACTATGCTCCCTTATATCGCAAATTCCCGTTGCCATAACATTACATAGTCTCGTGTGGTCTTTGTAGCAAAATCCATGTTGCTAACGTATTTTGGAATTGTTGAAGATATTAGATTGCTTATGTGATATATGCAAATGCATATCAGAATGACTCAAAGTAACATGATGAGACTCTTAATTTTGAGATATCTTAGACATGGATGTGGGCCCTACTTTGATGACTTAGTCACAAAATACTTCTTAATATGTGCCACCTTTTTAAATGTCTTAAGAGTCATTTCTTGGCTTGATCAAGACAACCTTGGGATGCCACTATGAGGATAGGGTTTTTATTAAGCTTATCCAAAATTACTTAATTAGCTTAATTACTTAGTTAATCTCCTACTAAAAATCCATAATACCCAGTTAGCCTCATAATTAAGGATTATCTCAAATTACTTAAAATATTTCTCATTTTTAGCACACCTTATACACCTCACTATCATGGTCATGTGGTACCTTGTATTACGGGGTATTATAGCTTGGACCATATTTTATCCCAAATTGGCAAACTTCGACGAAACTTATTTTCTTTGATTTGCTAACCCTCTCTCCTTCGCAAATTTACTTATCACTTGTTTGAAATAGTATAATATTTATAATCACAAAATAATCTCATTCCCGAACTTACATCGATTAACTTACGACGAAGCTTTAACGTATGAAAATGCAGAATTTAACATCGACGTAATACTGCGGGGCATAACATTGAATTTGTACATAGTTCTTCGATGTTATGGGTATCTCGAGCTGCGGATCGAGTGCCACCATGAATGCTATTTTCAGGTTCAGAATGTAGGCTGACCTTAATGGCCATATGGGAATTAAGGTCTAATGGTACTTCGACTCGAGCTTCAATGGCGTTGACAAGCGGCCTTTCGGTCCTGGGCGTCAAATTGTTGTTATCACCTTGAAGACCAGCTTTGTTGTCGATAGGTAAGGCCATTTCATTGATAGCTCGTTGTTTCTAATATGGAAACAAGCGTAAAATGGCGTGTTTTGCGGATTTGTACCAAATAACCACTGTTATCCTTAGCCCAACGGGTGGGTGCCAAACTGTTTACCCAAAAAATCGGATAGAGTTGAATTTGCACGTAGTTCTTAGGGTATGTGGTATAACTTGACACAAATCCTAAAAAGAATTAGAAAAATTGAATCTTGACTATAAAGAATGAAAGATAAACACAATAGAAAGGAGGAAAATGAATGAGAAAAATAAGATGCAGTAATGTAGCTCAAAAGGTTAATCTTTCAATATGAGAAAATAGGATTCCTGTTACAATGTGAATGTCCCCTTATAGAAACAACAATCATACCATTTATAGTTGAGGGATCCTACTTTAGCTATAATAAAAAATACATAGTGGGGAGCCTATGATGAATTAGCTTTTCCCTAATTTCTGCCAGGATTCTCTCCCCTAGTGCGGTTGCAATGACTCTTGTCTGTGAGCTCGATATTCACTCGAGCTCTCGCTCTTAACTAAAGCTTGATTCTAATTCAGAGACCAGTATCGATTCGGGGTCGATAACTTCATCATAATTCGATTTGGATTCGGGCGCGATATAGGTCGGTCCCTGGGGCACAATTTGACGACCTGACTTCGGACCTCAACCAGATCTTCAATCCAGTGCATTACCATTTCGACCAGTTCGTACAAAGGACTAACCAGTTTTTACCATATACAGATAGCCCACTCGTTTCTTGGGTAGGATGTAGCAAGAAACGATATGATTTCTCAATGGCTCGATTGGATATGCACTGACATTTGCATCGAGCCCGACCATGAGGTACGTGATAGCTATCCCGTCAATTTAGTTTACCGAGGCATTTAATACGTGGTCGGACGGTGATTGGCCACCGCTGATATTGAACCGCCATTGCTTCAATCTATAAATAGCCCTTCCTTTTACCATTTATCACTTTTACATCTTCAATCGTCCAAATTGTCCAAGTTCTTTTTCGTATCTTCTGAGTTCATCCGCAAATCTGTGATTCTTCTCTGCAAAATCCTTCTTCCAAAACACCAAATCTTTGTTATCTCCTTCTTTAAATCCAAAAATGGTGAAAACATCAAAAACCGTCCCCCAAAAATAAAAAATGTTTACTTCCCAATCTGGCGGCGACAAAACACCGGTGGATCCACGGCCTGAGAAGTGGGTTCATGTGGTGTGTGTTCTTACCTACGATTTTAAGGTCAACAAAGGATCTTCGAATCCGGGCCGATGTGAGCCGGTATCAAGGTATTTGTGTTCGATAACCAGGGGATATCTCGATCAGATAAAATAAGATTGTAATTGGGGGAACAAAGAAGTGGTAGTCCCTNCCGATTTAGTTTACCGAGGCATTTAATACGTGTCGTACGGTGATTGGCCACCGCTGATATTGAACCGCCATTGCTTCAATCTGTAAATAGCCCTTCCTTTTACCATTTATCACTTTTACATATTCAATCTTCCAAATTTTCCAAGTTCTTTTTTGTATCTTCTATGTTCATCCACAAATCTGTGATTCTTCTCTGCAAAATCCTTCTTCCAAAACACCAAATCTTTGTTATCTCCTTCTTTAAATCCAAAAATGGTGAAAACATCAAAAGCCATCCCCCAAAAATAAAAAACTTCTTCTTCCCAATCTGCTGGCGACAAAACACCGGTGGATCCATGACCTGCGAAGTGGGTTCCCGTGATGTGTGTTCTTACCTACGATTTTAAGGTCGACAAAGGCTCTTCTATTCCGTGCCGATGTGAGCCGGTATCAAGGTATTTGTGTTCGATAACCAGGGTATATCTTAAACAGATAAAAAAAGCTTATAATTGGGGGAACAAAGAAGTGGTAGTCCCTTCTCCCGAAATGGATACTACTACTCATGTGGAAGTATTTTTAAGTGTGTACACTTACTCTTTCACGTTAGGCCCCCTCAGCCCTGTTATCATAGATTTTTGCTGTAAATACCGAATAACCTTAGGCCAAATCCACCCTTCTTTTTGGCTGATCGTTATTCTGATCCATTTCTTTGTGAGGAAAATCGAGGGGATGCCTTTCACCCTCGACCACCTCATTAGATTGTATTGCCCCCGCCTCTTTCGAGGCATGTTAATAAACATACAGCGCCGGGCTACCAAGGTTCTGTTCCCGAGCATAGATGAGGACAAGGATCGAGGCTGGATGGGAAGGTTTGTTCGAGTGAAGACGTCAGATCTAATACCGGCCGAGAATATGCCATTTCCTGAAGAATGGAACATGATTCGTAAGTGTAACTCGGTTGTTATCTCCTATTGTTTTTCCCCTTCGTTTCCTTTCTTACTGATATCCCCTTTTATGGTGTAGCGGTTCCTTGGATGCCTTGTGCGGTTCCCAACCTCAAGGACTGGATACGGGCCGTGGCTTTAAGTTTTACGTACGCTAAGGGCTCATGGCGCGATTTGTCAAAGGGCCGATGGGAGGCCAAAAATCATGGTAATCTCCTTTCTTGCATCATTGATAGTTCAAACTATTTTCCACATACTTCAATTAATTTTCTTGTGTGCAGGTTTGGGCAAGGATGCGGTTTTGAGACCTCTGTCTGGTGATGAGAAAACTTTGGCCCCGATTTCCAAACTGGCGAAGGATAATAAGAGAAAAAGGGCCTCTACTTCGGAAAACCCAAAACCGAAGGCTCGTAAGCCGAGGAAGAATACCATCCCCTTAACCTTAGAATCCGTTCGCTGTCTGAGGCATGAAGACCAGGAAGAAGAAAAGGACAACGGGTCCGAACTGGTAGCCCAAGTGAAGAAAACCATTGATGCCCCATAGGCAGTTGGATCGATGGTGGTTTACAAGGATCCTCATCGAACTGAGGGTACATCAGAGAAAGATTCGGGTAAAGTCACCGGATGGTGGATATGTCTTAAGGGCCCATCCCTGACTCTCTTCGAACTGAAGAGAATGCCCCAAGCGACTCACTTGGGGTAGTATTAATCAAAGACTCGCCCAATTTCCCCCGGCAAAAGTGACGTCAGTACAAATAATGTACCGAGTATGTAAGGAATGAAAATCTGTAAGTAATAGACATGAGAGAAACATGGAGTAAAAGACTCGACATGTAAGTCCGAATAACTCTGTGAATCATTAATATTTACGACATCATACATATTCGTATAAATGTCATATCATGCTTAGGTATATGCATTCATAACATCATCAAGCCTATGAGGGCTTCCCATCAAATCATCTCGGCCACTGTGGGCAAATCATCAACGTATACCAGCTGATCAGGTGGTGGTGCGTATATAATGTCGTAACCTTTTCCCATATCCCATATACATATAATATACATATATACGCATATATAATGCCATCTGGTCATGGGTCAATATAAATGAATGCAATGCATGATAAGTACGTCAATAAAATCTTACGGAGTGTCATAAGACCATTATGCCTCTTATTAGTATCATAAAACAAATTTATTAATTTACATATTTTCTGATACCAATGAACAAATGAGAGAATAATAAGACACATGGGGAATCAAGAATATAGACACCCCTAGTATTTCTATGAATATAGTCATTTATGAAAGTTGCGTATTTTGCTTGTTTCATTTATATCATTTGGATCATGCCAAAAGAAAAAAGGGATAGCCTAAACATACCTGAGCCGATTCTCATGACAATCCCTCTAACACACGTCAATGGCGACAACACATAATGACGGATTGAAGTAGGGGAAAATCCGTATGATATTCTTTGAGAAACATTACTCCGTATTCCCTATGAATCGCAAAATCCCGTTGCCATAACATTACATAGTCTTGTATGGTTTTTGTAGAAAAATCCACGTTGCTAACATTTTTTTTTAATTGCTGAAGATATTACATTGCTTATGTGATATATGCAAATGCATATCAGAATGACCCAAAGTAATGTGATGAGACTCTTAAGAGTCTCATGACTCTTAAGTTTGAGATATCTTATACATAGATGTGGGCCCCACTTTAGATGACTTAGTCACAAAATTCTTCTTAATATGTGCCACCTTTTTACATGACTTAAGTGCCATTTCTTGGCTTGATCAAGACAACCTTGGGCTGCCACATTGAGGATAGGGTTTTTATTAAGATTATGCAAAATTACTTAATTAGCATAATTACTTAGTTAATCTCCCACTAAAACTCCATAATACCCAGTTATCCACATAATTACAATTTTTCTCAAATTACTTAAAATATTGCTCTTTTTTAGCACACCTTATTCAACTCACTATCATGGTCATGTAGTACCTTATATTACGGGGTATTATAGCTTGGACCGTATTTTATCCGAAATTGCCAAAGTTCAATGAAACTCATTTTCTTCGATTTTCTTACCTTCTCTCCTTCGCAAATTTACTTATCACTTATTTGAAATAGCATAATCCTTATAATCCCAAATTAATCTCATTCCCGAACTTATGTCGATTAACTCACAACGAAGCTTTAACGTATGAAAATACGGAATGTAACATCGACGTAATACTGTGGGGCGTAACATTGAATTTGTACGTAGTTCTTCGACGTTATGGGTATCTCGAGCTGTAGATCGAGTTCCACCATGAATGCTATTTTGTGGTTCAGAATGTAGGTTCGCCTCAATGGCCACATGCGAATTAACGTCTAATGGCACTTTGACTCGAGCTTCAATGGCGTTGACAAGCGTCCTTTCGGTCCTGGGCGTCAAATTATTGTTCTCACCTTGAAGACCAGCTTCGTTGTCAATAGGTAAGGCCATTTAATTGATAGTTCATTGTTGCTAATCCGGAAACAAGCGTAAAATAGTGTGTTTTGCAGATTTGTACCAAATAACCATTGTTATCCTTAGCCCCACGGTGGGTGCCAAACTGTTTACCCGAAAAATCGGATAGAGTTGAATTTGTATGTATTTCTAAGGGTATGTGGTATAACTTGACACAAATCGTAAAGAGAAATAGAAAAATATAATCTTGGCTATAAAGAATGAAAGATAAACACAGTAGAAAGGAGGAAAATGAATGAGAAAAATAAGATGAAGTAATGGAGCTCAAAAGATTAATCTTTCAATATGAAAAAATAGGATTCCTGTTACAATGTGAATGTCCCCTTACAGAAACAAGAATCATCTCTTTTATAGTGGAGGGATCCTACTTTAGATATAATAAAAAATACATGGTGGGGAGCCCATGATTTATTATCTTTTTCCTAATTCCTGCAAGGATTCTCTTCCCTAGTGCGGTTACAATGACTCTTGTCTGTGAGCTTGATATTGACTCGAGCTCGGTATTGACTCTCCCTCTCGCTCTTAACTTGAGTTCGACTCTGATTCAGAGTCAGGTATCGATTCGGTGTTGGTGCCGGTCGGCCTATGAATCTTGCGTTCGATAATTGTGTTTTGCCTCATATCTCGATAACTTCATCATAGTTTGATTTGGATTCGAGCTCGAAAATAATATCGAGCTCGATATAGGTCGGTCCCTGGGGCTCGAAATTTGATGACCTGACTTCAAGCCTCAACCAGATCTTCGATCCAATGCATTACCATATTGACCAGTTCTTATGAAGGACTAACCAGTTTTTACCGTATACGGATAGTCCCATCATTTCTTGCGAAGGATGTAGCGAGAAACGATATGATTTCTCAATGGCTCAATTGGATATGCACTGACCATTGCATCGATCCCGACCATGACGTACATGATCGCTATCCCGTAGATTTAGTTTACCAAGGCATTTAATGCATGTCACACAATGATCGGCCACCGCTGATATTGAACCGCCATTGCTTTAATCTATAAATAGCCCTTCCTTTTACCATTTATCACTTTTACATCTTCAATCTTCCAAATTTTGCAAGTTCTTTTTCGTATCTTCTGAGTTCATCTGCAAATCTGTGATTCTTCTCTGCAAAATCCTTCTTCCAAAGCACCAAATCTATGTTATCTCCTTCTTTAAATCCAACAATGGTGAAAACATGAAAAATTGTCCCCCAAAAATAAAAACCTTCTTCTTCCCAATCTGCCACCGACAAAACACTGGTGGATCCACGGCCTGAGAAGTGTGTTCCCGTGGCGTGTGTTCTTACCTACGATTTTAAGGTCGACAAAGGCTCTTTGGTTCTGGGCCGATGTGAGCCAGTATCGAGGTATTTGTGTTCGATAACTGGGGGATATCTCGAACAGATAAAAAATTATTGTAACTGGAGGAACAAAGAAGTGGTAGTCCCTTCTCCCGAAGAGGATATTAATACTCATGTGGAAGGGTTTTTAAGTTTTTACACTTACCCTTTCACGTTAGGCCCCCTCGACCCTTTTATCATAGATTTTTGCCATAAATACCGAATAACCTTAGGCCAAATCCACCCTTCTTTTTGGCAGATCATTATTCTGATCCATTTCTTTGTGAGGAAAATTGAGGGGATGTCTTTCACCCAGGACTACCTCATTAGATTGTACTACCCCCCCCCCCTCTTTTAAGGCGGGTTAATAAAACTACAGCATCGGGCTACCAAGGTTTTGTTCTCGAGCATAGATGAGGACAAGGATCGAGGCTGGATGGGAAGGTTTGTTCGAGTGAAGATGCCAGATTTAATACCGGCCGAGAAGATGCCATTTCTCGAAGAATGGAACATGAAGCGTAAGTGTAACTCGGATGTTATCGCCTATTGTTTTTCCCCTTCGTTTCCTTTCTTACTGATATCCCCTTTTGTGGCGTAGCAGTTCCTTGGATGCCCTATGTGGTTCCCGACCTCAAGGACTGGGTACGGGCCCTGGCTTCGACTTCTACGTACGCCGAGCGCTCAGGGCGCGATTTCTCAAAGGGTCGATGGGTGGCCAAAAATTATGGTAATCTCCTTTCTCGCATCATTGATAGTTCGAACTGTTTTCCATATACTCAAATCAATTTTCTTGTGTGCAGGTTTGGGCAAGCATGCGGTTTTGCAACCTCTGTCCGGCGAGGAGGAATCTTTGGCCCCGGTTTCTAAACCGGCGAAGGATAATAAGAGAAAAAGGGCCTCTACTTTCGAAAACCCAAAACCGAAGGCTCGTATGTCGAGGAAGAATACCATGCCTTTAACCTTAGAATCAGTTCGGTGTCTGAGGGATGAGGACGAGGAAGAAGAAAAGGATGACAGGTCTGAACTGGTGGCCCGAGTGAAGAAAACCATTGATCCCCCATAGGCAGCTGGATCGATGGTGATTTACAAGGCTCTGCCTCGAACTGACGGTACATCGGAGAAAGATTCGGGCAAAATACCCAAGCTGTTGGGGATGGAGGATATCTCCCATCGAACTCAACGAATGGTGGATATGTCTGAAGGGCCCGTCCTTAACTCTCTTCAAACCAAATAGAATGTACGAAGCGACTTACTTGGAGCAATAGTAATCGAAGACTCGCCCACTTTCCCTATATTTTCTGAAGGGGCGATTCAGGAAGCCCAAGTTTCAGGGGCCCTCGAGATGAACAGATCTCATGAAGGGGAGGATCCCTTCTGCGATTGTTTTACTGGGGTCGAGGACGCTGTTGTCCCTAGTGATGTGTTGGGCCTTTTCTGCGAAGTGCAGCAAGCTCTGAATCGGGTAAGCTTTAACTCTCTTTGTGGATATTACTTTTATGTTTGTTTTTATTTTCTAACTTTGTTTCTTCTTTCTTTGCATGCCACAATAGTTCATCGAGAAACATGTTCTTGGTCTCTAACCGAGCTGCATCGATACGAGGCCGACCTTTAACAGGTCACCGAGGAGAGGAACGCCCTTAAACTCTTCTTAGGGCAAAGTGGAGAGGAAGTCAAAGGCCTCCGAGCTGAGTTGGACAAGGCTCACCAAGATTAGACAGATCTATCCGAGTAGGTAATGATACTATTAAAAGCCTATGGCCTCGATACCGGAACGATGGCTAATTTTTCGGTCTCACAGCTGTAGTACAAACTCGAGATGATCGGGAAACTCCATGAGGAGGTCGATGTGATAAAGGCGGAGTCCTTAAAGTGGAAAGAAGCTATGGACCATTTTGCTGCATAGAAAGAGGGTGCTCGAGCCCAATTATCATCGGCCAAAAACCAACTTCAAAATATGAAAGAAAAAAGCTCGGTTCAAGTAAGGAGGATATAGGAGCTCGAGGCTCGGTTGGCCTCTGAACTTGCCAAGGCCGAATATAATGCCAAAAAGGCAAAGGTCGATGTGGATGCATTCGTGGCCGTCTATTGTGCCGGTGCTGAAGCTGCTCAGGTACAAGCAAGAGAGGCAACTGACACCGCCAACACTTGAGCACATTGGGTTTCCGAACATGCTAAGTGCCGATCTCGGAGGTAGACCCTCGAGGAGATCCATGCTCGAGATTTCGATCTCACTGAAGAGATAAAAAGGGCTAAAGAGCTCGAAGCCGATGCTGAAGCCTTGGCTTCCGATGATGATGATGATGATGACGACGATGATGATAGGATCAAGAGTGGGTTTGAGAGCGGGGAGGAGCCCGATGGAGAAGAGACCGCCCTCGGAGATAGTCAAGAAACTTAACTCTTAGTCTCCGTCTCGGACTTTATAAACAATCTTGTATATATATATATATAAATATCTTTTCTTTTCCCGACTTGCCTCTGTTTTATTTTCTGCCTTGTGAAGATTGTTTTTGATTCATGCCTTGTGATGAAGGTTTTCATGAGGCTTTAGGCAATTTGATAGAATTTGTACCTTGTAGCATTAATAACCGAGTGAGTGCTTGCTCGAATTCGAAAAAAAAGTAGCATGTAGGCTTAGTAGTTAAGTGAGTAATTCGAACTCGAAGTAATGTAGCCCGTAGGCTTAATGGTCGAGTGAGTGTTTGCTTGAACTCAAAATAAAAGTAGCCTATAGGCTTGTTAGTCGAGTGAATGATTCGAACTCGAAGTAATGTAGCCCGTACGCTTAGTAGCTGAGTGAGTAATTCAAACTCGAATAGATGTAGCCCGTAGGCTTAATGGTCGAGTGAGTGTTTGCTCGAACTCGAAATAAAAGTGGCCCGTAGGCTTAGTAGTCGAATGAGTAATTCGAAATCGAAGTGATGTAGTTCGTAGGTTTAATGATCGAGTGAGTGCTTGCTCGAACTCGAAATAAAAATAGCCCGTAGGCTTAGTGGTTGAGTGAGTGTTTGCTCGAACTTGGAATAAAAGTAGCTCGTAGGCTTAGTAGTCGAGTGAGTAATTCAAACGCGAAGCGATGTAGCTCATAGGCTTAATAGTGGTCGAGTGNTAGGCTTAGTAGTCGAGTGAGTAATTCAAACGCGAAGCGATGTAGCTCATAGGCTTAATAGTAGTCGAGTGAGTAATTCTAACTCGAAGTGATGTCGCCCGTAGGCTTAATGGTCGAGTGAGTGTTTGCTCGAACTCGGAATAAAAGTAGCCCGTAGGCTTAGTAGTCGAGTGAGTAATTCGAACTCAAAGCGATGTAGCGCGTAGGCTTAATAGTGGTCGAGTGAGTAATTCGAACTCGAAGTGATTTAGCCCGTAGTCTTAATGGTTGAGTGAATGCTTGCTCGAACTCGAAGTGACATAGTCGATAGGCTTAATGGTCGAGTAAGTGTTTGCTCGAACTCGGAATAAAAGTAGCCCGTTGGCTTAGTAGTCGAGTAAATAATTCAAACTCGAAATGATGTAGCCCATAGGCTTAATGGTCGAGTGAGTGATTGCTTGAACTAGAAATAAAAATCGCCCGTGGGCTTAGTGGTCGAGTGAGTGTTTGCTCGAACTAAAAATAAAAGTAGCCCGTAGGCTTAGTAGTCGAGTGAGTATTTGAACTCAAAGCGATGTATCCCGTAGGCTTATTAGTGGTCGAGTGAGTAATTCGAACTCAAAGTGATGTAGCTCGTAGGCTTAATGGTCGAGTGAGTGTGTGCTCGAACTCGATATAGGGTAGCCCTTGGGCTTCATAGATAGTCCTCGAGTGAGAATGGTTGCTTGAACTCGAATCGATATAGCCCTTGGGCTTTATAGTCGAGTGAGTGTTGTTCAACCTTGTTGATTGTTTTGTTGGGAGTCCCCGATTCATGGGGTAATGGTTGGCCCTTAAGCTTGTTTGCATAATAGATCTCGAAATAGAGGAATATTTCTAAGACACCGGTAAGGAAGAAATTTTTCTTTGTAAGTCATTATACATGTGTTCATGTTTTGTGTTAGGGCTCAGGCCAACTACATGGGCATGACTCGTTTGACCATTTGGCCCTTACAAATTTTCTTGTCGAGACCCTATTGCCACGAAATACTTTAGTAACTTCCTTTGCACCATATCTGATAATCATCGTTGATATGTTCAATGTCAATGGTATGC
>AWOL01S0000590.1:21787-42788 GCA_000715115.1 Nicotiana otophora
TTTCTATGTGTTGCCTTTTCTTATATGGGCATTCTATTTTGAAAGAGGACTTTTAGCTATGCATACTAGTGCTATTCGACAGTACTAACGTCCCTTTTGCCTGGGGCATTACACCTTTAATGGATGCAGGTAGTTCTACAGCAAGCAATATTGATCAGTGATAGCATTGCACTTTTTTCAGCTGATTTGGTGAGCTCCACTTCATTTCGGGGTCATGTATCTTTTGTTTCTCATGTACTGTGTTTTGAGGTATAGTCGGGGCCATGTTGCCGGCATTTCCATATTATTCTTCTATTGTATTTAGAGGCTCCATAGACAGGTTGTGGGTTGCAGTTGATGTTGGGGAATTGAACTACAAATGTTGATATTTGGAAATCATGTTTTTCATTAATTCTATAAACTCGTAATATTTTGGAAATTATGAATGAAACTGCTAATGGGAATAAAAAGGAAGATGTTAATGAAATCTTTTTAGTGTTTGATTAATGGAGTACATCTCCACTTTATTCATGGATGAGTTTGGGTAGAAGGAAATCTAACAGGCTTGCTCGGCCGGGTTCTCTCGGTTGAGCGCCGGTTGCGCTCCCCGAGTTTGGGGCTTGACAATCATCTTCACTAACTTTGTACCTCGTATCCTTCTTCACCTAGCTTCTTTTACTTGTTGAAACTTGTATCTACCTTCTGATTCTCTCGTTGCTTTTTACCATAGATACTCATGCCTTAGGGCTCCTGTAACGACCCGACCAGTCGTTTCGAGAGTTATAGCCCCGTTTTCCCTATTTCTGCTTCTTTTTTGTGTCCTTCAGCTATATTGTGTTATACCGGGTTAGTTGGTTCTGGTCCTGAGTGGTTTTGGAGTGAATTGAGACACTTAGTCTCTAAAGTAGAAGCTTAAGTTAGAAAAGTCAACCGGATGTTGACTTATGAGTAAATGATCTCGAATTTGAACTTTGATGATTCCTTTAGCATATATTAATGGTATTGTACTGCTCGTGGCTAGATTCGGGACGCTCTGAGGCCGATTTGAGAGGCAAGGGCATTACGGAGTAGAGATTGGCTTGGATTGAGGTTAGTAACAGTTTTAAATCTAGTCCTAAGGGTATGAAACCCCGGATTTTTGTGTCATGTGATTACTTTGGAGGTTACACACATGCTAGGTGGCGGGCGTGTGGGCGTGCATCGAGGAGATTGTGACTTGATCCATCCCGTGGAAACTGTAAAGTTGAATAATGTGTTGTTAGCTATGTGCTCTCTATGTGTTGTGGAAATTTGACTATAAGTCATAGTAGAAACCATGTTTAGGCTATATGTTGGTACTGTTGGGACCCACAGAGGTTGTGTACATATTGAACTATCTGCTTAATTGTTGTTTTTGTACTTAGTCACAACTTACTTGATTATTTTATCTCAGCCTCTATTGTTCATTATTGATGCATCATATCATTTTTGTTTGGGCTGATTTCATGATTTCTGAGAGCCCGAGAGACTGGAGAGATTTATGACTGAGCGAGGCCGAGGGCCTGATTGTGAGATATTATACTATAGCATGTGAGTTGTCCGTATAGAACATGAGTTGTCCTTGTTGAACCTTATATTATACTATAGCACGTGAGTTGTCCGTGCAACACGTGAGTTGTCTGTGCGGACCCAGCTATTTATACTATTGCACGTGAGTTGTCCGTGCAGCACGTGACCTATCCGTGCAGATTATAGCGCTTGCGCTGTAGGAGCCCCTTCGGAGTCTGAACACCCTCAGTGAGCGCGGGTACCCATTGAGTGTGAGTGCTGAGGGCTGTGAGCCGAGAGGTTGAGCTATTGTGACGAGTTGAGTGGCTGCTGCCTGAGAGGATGTACTTGCCTTTCATTTGTTGTTGCACTTAGTTGCTATCTGTCATTGTTGTGAAATACTCTAAAAGATTTTATATCCGGATTACATGAACTTGAACTGTATAAAATTGTTGGATTTGAAAGAATGTCTATTCTTTGCTGGAATTACTGAAAGTGAACTATGACTGTGTAGCTCGTCACTATCTTCAGTTCCTTATTTATTATTGTTACTTTCTGACTTGGTTGTACTCGTACTACACCCTGCACTTCGTGTGCAGATCCAGGTGTTTCCGGACATAGCGGGTGTTGATTCTCTCGCATAATTGACTTTTCGGAGATTCTGAGGTATTGCCGTATTTCGTAGACCTTGTCTCTCCTTCCATATCTCCTTGTTTACTGTATTTGGTCTTAGACTATTATAGACCGTGTTTTCCAGACTTTATTCATATTAGATGCTCATATACACATTGGCGCCAGGTTTTAGGGAGTGTTCGTATTAGTATTTGTGGAAATTTTGTATTGTATGTAAATAATATATTTTCAACCTTAAAGTGAAATTTTGGTTTATTGAGATTATCGTCTTGCCTAGTATCGAGATAGGCACCATCACGGCAGGGTAGAATTTTGAGTCGTGACAAGTTGGTATCAGAGCTCTAGGTAACATAGGTCTCACGAGTCATGAGCAGGTTTAGTAGAGTCTTGCGGATCGGTACGGAGACGTCTGTACTTATCTTTGAGAGGCTGCCGAACCCTTAGAAAAATTTCACTTTCTTGTATTCTATCGTGCGAAATTGATTCAGCTTGAAATATAACTCTTTAAATTCCCTCCACGCACTTCGTATGCGCATATGAGCGCTCGGTATCAGTTGTGCATAGCCAACTTGTGATTCTATGAATGAGGTTCAAGAGGTGTATTATGTGTTTTGGTGATGGGGCAGTCTGGAGGACTTGAGTCCAGGTTTTGACCACATCTTAGGCTCGGTAGCTTTAGTTGTAATCTGTGCATTTGGACTCATATGTCCGGTAATGTCCTTACGAGTGGAATTTGTGGCTCGATGAGTAGTGGAATAGCTTTGTGCTGAGTATGACGTAACTGCATGATGTGTTAAGACGATTTGAATATGACGAGAAGTGTTTCCTTGAAATGTAAAGGAAGGCCGTTGGGTGTTTGATTTTTGTTTTGATGTGACGTACGATCTCGAGTGTGAATGTTTTGAAGGATCTTTCACGTTGTTAAATTCTGGGACAAATTAAATTCTCATGTCTTGTCAATGATTTTGTACTCAAGAAGAGTAAGTGATTGTTTAGTAGTTGTGGTTGTGAATAGGTATTTCTGATGTTGATAGCTCGAGAAAGATGATCTTCGAAGAGATTTAGAGTAGGTAACATTTTATTGGTTCAGGTGCGACAGAGATGCATTTCGATTTGATGTAACAGTTGGGCAGCAAACTATGAGGGATGACATGACGGGAAGTGTTTCACGGTGGTGAAAGTACTAGCAGGTCAAGTAGGAGAAGTAGAGGTTGAGAAGTTTCTTAAAGACGGTGATTTAACCTAAATAAGTGTGGCAGATTAGCATATGAATTCAATGGTAGGGTAGTCGTGTGCCTTGAGAAATTGTAGAACAGTTTGGAATCGTGATAGAATGTGATTTGGCCTACGAACTTTATTTGGAGTGATAGTTACTGTACAAAGAAAGATTGAACATGGCAAAAAGGTGTTTGTTTTAAATGAAGAGGGATGTGAAGATCTGGTTATCGTTTCAGACGCAATATGACTTGAGTTCGGAAAGTATTGTTGAACTTTCAGTTGATGGCAATAGGGAAAGTGCAGACTTATACAAATGGTGGGCGAGTATGAGCTAAGGAGAATTTATTGATTACGTAGTCGTTGTACCCAGTGCAGCGTCGTCGGAAGATATTGTTGGTACCCAACTTTTTCCTCATATTTTTCCATATATATATATATATATATATATATATACTTTCAAAATAGTGCATATGCACCATCATTCAATTTACAAGCATACACAAGTATTGTTCATAATCTTCCATGATTTTTAAAGACTTTAAATCAATTTATTTCTGTATTTTATTATATAAATATCCAATAATTACCCACCAAATAATTTTTATGATGATTTAATCATACAAACTTTTCATTTATACCAATATGGCGTTTTAAATATTTTCAGTGCATTTCGTATAATTACATTTGCATGTTTTAGGGCTAAATTGCATATTTTGCAATAATAGCCCATATGTACATATAATTACATTATTTATACAAATAATAACTTTTTATATTTTTATAATGTTAAATAATTATTTATCATTTTCATGCACAAATGATATTTTTGTTATTTATTTATTACTTTTATAAATTATTTATTTTATTAAAATTGGGTATTTAAAATCTAGCCCTAAATTCCTCCTAATTTCAGACCTGACTACCCAAACCTTGGCCCAATAACCCTAGCCCAATCCTAAACGACCGAACCCAGTCCAAACCCGACCCAACCCATTCTCAAATCCCAGCCGCTGATCAAAAATTATCAACGGATCACAAACGATTCCCCCCTTTCCTTATATCACTCAACCCTAAACCCTAACCCTTTCCCCTTTAAACCTGCTGCCTCTCTATTCTCTCCTCTCTGAAAACCCTAACCCGCCGCCTCTCAAACAAACTCTCCGAATCTGCCTCAATCATGGATATTTCCATGATTTGCTTACCTTTATGTATTATATCACCATCTCCTACGATTCTATGTTACCTCTTAATACTTGCCTAAACATGGCAACTACTACACCTCAGATTTCGACCATTTCCTATTGATTACTTGAATCTGGACATGTATCTCGTCCATATGCTTTACAACCATGGCTATATGGGTCCGATTAGCCGAGATTTCGGCCAATCTTCGACTTGTGCCAACTAGGGTTTGAATCCCCCTTTGTTTCTTACCGATTCTTACTTGATATTTTTCCTTTTCTGTGTTTGACTACTCCTTTTCCTTATATTTCCATATTTGTTTACTTTATTCTTTGCCTTAAATATGACTCTGAACGATTTTGGTATTTTTGGTATTATTTGTGTGTTTCCCTGTTGATTTATTGAATCTCTAATTTATGCTCTAAAATCGTTTCTAAATGATTCCGGAATATTTTCTTTCTATCTTGTTTGCATCTGAATAATTTGTTTTCCATGTCTATGTGTTCGATTTTTACACTATATAAACCCTTCCCCCATTCCCTTTAGATGACACTTTGACTCACTATAGCCTCACTAGATCTATAGCTTTACTCTGTTATTGCATTCTATACTCTGATTTTGGCCGGCTGAAAGCCAAGGCCATTTACTTCAAGGATCTTGCTATTTAGAATATTGTGCACTTCTGTTATTTTATGCACTTTCGCTTAACTAGTAAGTCACTTGACTTTTGCAATTTCATCCTTACGTGTCTCTGATTTGTATGTGTTCTTACTTCTGAATCCATGGTTCAATATGCTTCTGAGTTATGTTCAGGCATCGTTCTGTCAACTTTATATGCTTTTAGTCTCTTTAGCATTTAACCGCTCTTAATGCTACTAGTTCTGAAGTTATCTACTCCTAGCCTGATTAATCTAAACCTTCTTAAGGTTTATTCAGTTAGTGAATTGATTCCTGAATGCTCATGAACATGTTTACTTACTTTGTCCTGAATCCATGTAGTGGATGCCTCATATTTGTGTTTGCCTGTGTTAAGACCTTCATTATTAGTCATAATCTGCCTCCCTGCTATTGTGTCACTCAACATGATCACTCGACCCCATACCCCTCTGGTGTTTGCTTGTGATTTGGAACAGTTGTCTCATCATGTTTGAATTGTTACTTTGCAATGTTAGGCTAAACCTTTGTTATAACTGGATCATCTTTAGCTAATTAGTCCACTACGACAAAGCTTGAATGCCTATATCTGCTACTTGACATGATTTTACCTTCCACTCTGTAGTAATAGTTTTGCATATGTGTCTTAATTTGTGATTGTAATCTCACCCCTATGCTAACATGATGCCCTGCTCTTTCTATGATTATTTGACTCATCACAATGCTGTCCTGTTTTCTTGGTAATAACACAAGGTTGTGTACTTAGCATAATTCAACCATGTTTCAACTTGTTTTGCACCTGTGTACAACAATCTTTGTCAATCCTGCAAACATGTTCTTTTCTCAACTTCTTTTCAGCATATGACTACTTTTGTGTTAAGTGTGGGACCTATTTCTCAGTTTACATTCAGCTTGCTTTTTTTAATGTTCTTTGATTTATTCAACTATTTGCTTTGTTTGCTCAATTTGGTTGTGTCTCTTTAAATCCCTCAATTCCTGTTTCTCAACTTTGGTCCCTTCTTTCACTTGTCACCTAAGCTCTTTAAATCCCATTCTGAGCCGACTGAAAGCCAAGGCTACGTAGCTTCTGTCCTTTGACCTCCCTAGTATGAGCACTCCTCAGGGTTCATTGTTAGTCATTGTTAGGACTTGGTCCCTAGTCTCTCCCCTAAATTATCTCTGTTAACCTCCCTAGTGTGAGCACTGCCTTGTGTTCTCGAAGCCATTGGGAACTCCGACACACTAGGGTCATGGTTCTATATGCTCAACTCTGTTTTATGCCCACTGGGTGAATCACTTAATTCCTGGCTGCTTTATGTCCATAAAGATGTAATTTTGGGCTGTTATGAGCCATGAGAATGAAGGCTTGGCTTGGCTGGGTATATCTTTTAGCCTGCTGTAGGCTCCCTATAGTTATTCTACTTTGTAATTTATTCCATTCATTCTGGTCTGTAATAATTCTTGTAATAACATTTTGGGGTATTAGTGAAATTGGGAAAGGGGTTTTATCTTACACTTGTATTGAAATGGGTCGAAATCCTGCCTATAGGTTCATTACTTTACTCAAATGTGCGTTAGAAATCCTGCCTATAGGTTCTTTATTTGGTTTAAATGTGTTCTGCTTTTACCTGTTAGAAACCATGCTTATAGTATATTGAATGATTAATATCTCAATGCGTGCATAGGATTCTGTTTACCTGCGGTTTAATCTACAAATTTGAGGCCATGCCTATAGGATCTAAAATCAGTTTTTAATTATAGACATCATGCCTATGGGATATAAAATCAGATTTAATTCTAGAAATCATGCTTATAGAGTGTGAATCCATTTTAATTATCGCCCTGCTCGTTTCTTTAAGAGTTTTCAACACTGTGCTAATTACCATTTTAGAAATCATGCCTATGGGACTCGATTAAGCAATTCTGAACATATTCCTGTGATTACCATTGTTAGTTATTGAGTGAATCACCTAGACATCATGCCTATAGGTTTTAATCCCTTATACCTGCAATCAGTAGGCAATTATGTCAGTTTTAAAAATTATATCAAGAGAAAAGGCTTTTATGTATAAAATGTTTGCTCATTAAATTCAGTGTCACATAGAGATCTTGCATGTAGGGTTCTGCAACGTTAACTTATTAAAATCTGCAATTGTCAATGCTAATTAGTTTGGCATGCATTTGATATCTAAATGCGGAGGGTAACTTAAGCCCATACGTGTTTCTATTTGAAATCCTAACTGTTTTTGTATGTCGCATAGTTTTCTCTTTTCGAGCAACCTAAGATAAGGTCTAGAACCACCCTAAAATAGAGGTCCAAATGCCTCCTGGACCCTAGGCATAGGACGAGTAGTGCACACATAGAGTACGAGTTAGAATTGACTAGAGCGCTTTAGGTAAATAACTTAAAGATAGTAATCAAGTAGCAGGAGATGATAGTCTGTGTCCGCTGAGTAATATGAGTAACACCCTGTCTTGAGGGAGTTACAAAGTATTATTTATATTTCACGGGGTGATCCTTTAGGCTAAAAAACTTAGGACCTCCCATTTCTGTTTTAAAATAAATCATTAGTTCATTTGTCAATTGTTTCTTTTCTCTTAGACTAATTCACATGATTTGAGTTCGGCCGGGACCCACCGTGTTGGACCTCGAGGAGTCCCTAACACCTTCTCCTCGAGGTATTTTGAGCCCTTACCCGATCTTTGGTGACGCAAACTAGTAAACCCGAGTCATTTGCAATAGGTTCCCTAACGCACCCTAATCCGTTAGGTGGCGACTCTTTCTTTTAGTAACCCTTCCTCCCTTTTTTAAAAGGGTTGTCAATGTCGAAACCTGATTTTGCGAGAACAAAAGGGGCGCGACAGCATGGCGACTCTGCTGGGGATATCCTTAGGCTCTTACCATAATGAACTTGGTTTGTGTGAATTAGTCTCCCTCGATAATCATGTCTTTATTATTTTATGCTCAAATTTACTATTTATTTGCTACATGCACACCCCCTTCCCTATTTTCCCTTTTACATGAATTTACATGCAACTTTTTGCTTAACCTTGTTCGCTGGCTTCAATCTTTATGTCTTTCCCAATCCCTACCCCTTTTACAGCTTTATTATAATTTTTCCATTATGCGAACTAACTCCTTCTTTGTTTTTCTTTGTTTTCTGTCTTTACATTTATTAAATACCGCATTTATTGCTTTCATCATGAAAAATACTTGACAAGGTGTTGTTTTATTTTTTGTATAATTACATGCGTTGCATCATATTCAACTCGTGCACAATTAATACCATAGCAGCACTTGATGAGTGTCCGCGCTCTTTCTATATCACCCTTTTTAAATTTGGAAAGGCTTATTTACGGTAAAACTAGTCGATCAGCGGTGCAGTCGACAGTTTCGTGCCTTTTCCTCTCAAGTTGTCCGCTTGAGGGTACCGGTCTAGACTTCTATAGAAAACCCTACTCTGATGTTAACTATGCATGTATCATGTCCAAACTAGCATGAGTTAGAATGTTGTCTGCATAATAACTCTCTAAGGAAAGCCTTGTCCAAAGTCCATCAGGATTTCCATAATCCCAACGGGCACGATCATGATATGTGCATTATTTGGAGAAAACGTGCCGATATGCTAATCATTAATGTGTAAGTAGTCAAACCCGGAGGGGAAAATGCTAACTTTATTTGTTTTGTAGAAATGAGGTCCCCAGGTTCGGCATTGTCCTAAGTATCTCACCTCTATTTCTAGACTGGTGGGAAAATCTCTCGCCAAGCGACAAGAACCATGTAAAAAGAATTCTTGGAAATTTACCTTCTTTGCTGGACATTCAGCCAAACAATGTACTGATCGAGGCCGCTACTATGTTCTGGGATGAAAAGAGGGTTGTTTTCTATTTTGATAACATAGAGATGACTCCCCTTCTTGAGGAAATAGGAGGTTTTTCCGGGCTACCCTGGGATAGCCCTGGTCTGCTGGTACCGGAAAATCGTACTTCTAGGGGATTTTTGAAAATGATGGGTCTTAGAAAGAATGACGAGTTAGTCGGCCTGAAGAAGTCCTACACACCTTTCGACTTCCTCTACGAGCGTTATGGGTACATCACATCCTACCATATCTATCATGATGAGTTTGCCATCACTTCCCTGGGCTGGACTCATCGTCGGGTTTTTGTGTTCATAGTCTGTTTTCTAGGTATGATAGTATTTCCAATTCAAGGAGACAGGGTTCACACCCGTTTGGCTAAGGTTACCAATACCTTAATGGAAGGGACTAAGGGACAGACTTACACTATTGCCCCAATGATCATGGCAGAGATATACCGAACTCCGGCCCGCTGTAAGAAGGGATTCAGACATTTTGAGGGTTGTAATTTGTTACTGCAAATATGGTTGTTGGAGCATCTTCAAAGAGGACAGTAGCGTTAGGAATTTTCGTGGCGACCATGGAATGAACACATAGCCTTTCACCATCCAAAAAGAATGACTTTCATCCCAGACAGGTTTGCACAACCTAAAAATGCCATGGATTGGGTACACTTCTTTAACAATTTGACGGATGACAAGGTCCATTGGATGTTCGAGTGGTTCCCCACTAGCGAGTTCATCTTTAGGTCCAGGGATGTTCCTCACTTAGTACTGATCGGGTTGAGGGGTATCTATCCTTATGCTCCTATCAGGGTCATGAGACAAGCTGTGAGAAAACAAGTCATATCGCAAGTTTCTAAGATGGTTCACTACAAATCAGACTTTCAGGGTGGTTCCATTCCATTTAAGTGTGAGGCCCAACACATGTGGCATCTGAAGATTATTGTGGAAAAGGATACCATCGAACCAGATCGGTACCACGCCGGTCATGTGTATTTCTACCTATCATGGTTGGATGATGACATAGGAGAAGTCGAGCCAGGAATCGATCGAGGAAACAGGGACATAGACGATGCTGCTAAAGCACAAGTAAAATACAAGAGGTTGCGTAAGAGAATCCTTGAGTTTGAAGACAGACATTTGGAACAACACAAGATAGACATGGAATCAATCAATGAATGGAGGGAAGTTGCTACAAAATCAACAGAGAGGTTGGAGCACTTAGAGCAGGGTTTGATGGAACTTAAAGGGAAGATGAGGAAAAGGATCGTAGATTGTCAGAATGCAGAAGGCAACAAAGGAGGACACCTAGAAAGGGCGTATTTGCTGCTGGACATGTGCGACCTGGGGAATCTGATCGATGTGGACAAGAAGGCCAAGCTTGGAGAGGGTCTCTCCGGTACCAAATAGAATAGAATTGTTGTTTATTTGCCTTTCTAGAGTCGTTTTAGAAATTGATTATAATAAGACAAATGCCACTAGCAACTCTTTTAATTATTGTCATTTTAGGGGGTTTGATCTATTTATTACATTAATGAAATGAGGAAGTTATCAGCATCAAGTTTCTCCAAATCTATGTATTGCTAGGCCTACCTCAGGCACAATGAGGTCCCCAAAATTAGGATGTGAATTTATAATTCCGCAATACATATTTAAAAACTACAAATATCCTTCCAAAATCTCCTACTGACTTGTTTACCTTTTTAACTTTCTTCGTTTTAATTATTCCCATCTCCTAAGGTTGGTTCTTGTTTATTGGCATCATCAACGTATCATACATGATCCAGAGACCCTCCACCTCCTCCTCCTTTAAGTGATCCTAAAAGTAAGGGAAAGGCTAAGATGGATGACATGAGTGGTATCAGGAAAGATAACGGCGCGTATGCGAAAAATGTTGAAACTTCAGATAGTCGGAGTACTCCGGCACAGAATGATTTGGTTCTACGGTTGGAGCAGAAAATACTGCAATTGCAAGGGGAACTTGAGCAGGTCCGCAACTTGGCAAACCTCTCCCTCACCTTAAACGTCGTGGATATTAACCAACAGTATGCCCAAAATCCAGCACCTCCTCAAAACACACCGAACCAACATCCACAAAATCCTCCCGCACCTCATCAATACGCCACACCTCCTCAAAATCTTAACCCTCCACCAGTGCTAACTCCTCCTCAACACCAACATCTTCTGACTCAGTATCCACAAACTTCTACCTACCATACTCCTCAAAATACACCGCAACCTACCCCCGATTCGCAGAACTCAACCAGTGATCATCACTACACCCAAATCCCCGGTATCCACGAAAGTAATCCCATATATGTAAAAACCCTACCTCACCCCACTCAACAAATCCCATACACACTGGAATTTGCCGAGAAGGACCTGTCATCAAGAATATGGTAGAGGAACTTAAGAAGCTCGCAAGCCGAATCCAGGGTGTCGAAGGGGGTAAAGGCATCGAGGGTTTGAATTATGAAGATCTTTGTATTCAGCCAGACGTAGAACAGTCGGAGGGTTACAAACCTCCTAAGTTCGAGATGTTTGACGGAACAGGTGACCCAAAGGTGCATCTAAGGACATACTGTGACAAGCTTTAGGAGTTCAAAAAGATAAAAGGATTCGCATGAAACTGTTCATGAGATGCCTCAGTGGAGATTCCCTATCGTGGTACATCAGCCAAAATCCAAAGAAGTGGGTTAGCTAGGTAAGCCTGGCATCGGATTTCATGGATCAGTTCAGGTTTAATACGGAGAATACGCCAGATGTCTTCTATATCTAGAATCTGAAGAAGAAGCCAACAGAGACTTTCCGCGAGTATGCTACCCAATGGAGATCGAAAGCTGTGAAAGTAAAGCTAGCATTGGAAGAAGAGCAGATGAACAAGTTCTTCGTCCGGGCCCAGGATCCAAAATACTACAAAAGGTTAATGGTTACCGAGAATCACAAATTCTCCGACATCATCAAATTTGGGGAAAGGATTGAAGAAGGGATCAAGAGCAGAATGTTAACTAATTTTGAGGCATTACAGGCTACAATCAAAGCATTGCAGTTAGGGGGTATATCCAAGAAGAACGAAGTAGGGGCCATGATGGTAGCCCAAGGTACAAAATATCCTCTTACATACCAAACACCTTCACCCACATATCAACCTTCACCTCCTAGATATCCACAACCCGCCACTACCTACCACACTTATAACACCCAGCCAGCATATTATCACTCACCGCCAGCCCGCCAAAACTATCAGAAACCCATACCAAATTTTGACCGCAGGCCACCCACACAATACACCCTATTGCTGAACCCATCGATCAATTATACGAGAGACTGAAAGCTGCTGGATATGTCACCCCTATTCCCGTTGTTTTCATGGAAAACTCCTCTCAATGGGTCATTCCAAACAAAACATGTTCCTACCACTCCGGCATGAAAGGTCATGCCATTGATGAATGTCGCACCCTGAAAGACAAGATCCAAATACTAATCGATACCAAGGTTATACAAGCAAAGGAGGCTGCACCTAATGTCCGCAACAATCCCCTCCCGGATCATAGGGGCGAGGGAGTAAGTGTGATAGAGACTGATGAATAATGGGACCCAGAAGGGTCGATTGGGCTTATTCAATAAGGGGATGACCCAAAGAAACTTGCGGTCACTCTTACTCCTATTGTGGTATAGATACACACCAGTTGAAGTTGAAGTAGCCACACCAACCCCGTTCGAGGTGGAAACAACACCTGCACCATTCGAAGTAGAACTAACCACACCCTTTACTGTGACGGTAGCATCCACACCACCCTTTAAATCCAATATCGTACCCTTGGACTATGTTGCAGAAGCCAGGAGGAAAGGAAAAGCAAAACATGGAAGAATCTGGTGCAGCACAAGGAATGACCAGGACTTGTAGAATTTATACACGTGAGAATTTGGGAGGAACGAGTAGAGAAGTTGCTTCCAAGCAGCCCATCATCAAAACTGGCCCGAATGATCTTTGGAGAAAGGTGAAAGCAAGAGAATATTTTGTTGTAGACCATCTAAACAAAACTCCTGCTCAGATATCCATCCTATCATTAAGGCAGAATTCTGAGGCACATAAGAATGCCTTGATGAAGGTATTGAATGAATCTTACGTACCTAACAATATCACCAGTGGGGAGATGGCTAACATGGTAGGGAAAGTACTGGAGAGCCACAAAATCACCTTTCATGAAGACGAACTTCCACCAGAGGAATTAAGCCACAACAGGGTGTTGCACATCACGGTACAATGCGAGGATAAATTCAATGCAAGGGTTTTGATAGATGAAGGGTCCAGTCTCAACATCTGTCCGCTGACTACTCTGAAAAGGTTGGGTAAAGGTTTGCATAAAATACGAGCAGGGACTATGAATGTGAAGGCGTTCGATGCGTCTTAAAGGGCCACAATTGGGGAAACCAATCTATGCTTCCAAATGGGCCTGACTTAGTTTGATGTTGAATTTCATGTGCTAGATATATCTGCCTCATACAATCTGTTGTTGGGATGACCTTGGATACATGCCACCGGGGCCGTGGCTTCTACTTTGCACCAGGCTATAAAGTTTGAATGGAATCATCAGGAGGTCATCATTCATGGAGACGGGAATAATCCCATTTATACCAACCAAACTGTTTTGGTCGTGGAAAATAGAAGGAAGTTAGGTGGGGAAACTTATCATCGCATCGAGCGCATCAATGCAATTGAGAAGGACAAGTGGTGGAGCAGCAAAATAGAAAGCATACTAGCGTGGGCAGGGTATGAACCCAGTAAAGGGCTCGGGAAGAACCTCCAAGGTATTACCAAACCGATACAGCTAAAATATCATGGCACGACCTTTGGACTTGGATATCAGTACACCTGGCAGGAGTATGACGATTGGTCGCCGCTTTGGCGTGGTCCTTATTACACTCTTGAGCAGCCGGTACCACATTTGAGCCAATCCTTTTATCAGGCCGACATGATGTGGGGATCTGAAGAAGATGGAGTTCTAGCTAGCTTAAGGAATCTGTTCTTAGAAGATGAAGACATAAATTGCAGTGTGATAGTTGAGGAGGAGGAGGAAGAAGGCCTCATCATCCAGACAGTGGAGAAGGGAGTTGTTCTCAGGAACTGGACTTCCACACCATCTAGGGTCCGACGAGTCCCGGGGTAGCATGGTTGCTATTGTCATTCATTTTGAAAACAATTCCTTTTGAGCATTTTTGTTTGAAACATTTTTACTTTCCTTTCAGTATTTTCCTTTAGAAAACATTGTTTGAAGTTATTAAAATTTGCTTTGTTTGATGTTTCAATACTTATCAACGGCTTGATGTTTTATTATTACTAACTTTCATATCTTCTCTCTACAGCATTGGTATTTCTTACCTTGATGAACCAACGACTGTGACATGTAATGAGACAACGCAACATAAGGATATTGACTCTGAAAACATAGAAGAAGAAGATGTGATACCTGAGGAAATCGTTAGAGAAGTTGAGAATTTTGAGAACAAACCTAAGTCCAATCTGGACGAGACTGAGGTAGTCAACTTGGGAGATTCTGCAACCGTCAAAGAAACTCGCATAAGCATTCACTTGTCACCATCAGAGAAGGAAGAGCACGCTCATTTCTTAAGATAGTATGAAGACATTTTCACATGGTCGTATGACGATATGGCCGGATTGAGCACATCCATAGTAGCTCATAAGATGCCTATCAATCCGATGTGTCCACCAATAAAGTAGAAGCTCAGGAAGTTGAAGCCAGCCATGAGTCTAAATATCAAGGAAGAAGTCACCAAGCAAATCAAAGCTAAGGTCCTCAAGGTGGTTGAATATCCAACTTGGTTGGCCAACATCGTGCCAGTTCCAAAGAAAGACGGGAAGGTCAGGGTGTGTGTCGACTATCGGGATTTAAATAGAGCAAGTCCCAAAGATGATTTCCCACTACCAAATATACACATACTGATCGACAATTGCGCCAAGCATGAACTCCAATCCTTTGTTGATTGCTTCGCGGGTTATCATCAGATTTGGATGGATTAAGAAGATGCGGAGAAAACAACTTTCATCACTCCGTGGGGAGTGTACTATTACAAAATGATGTCATTTGGTTTAAAGAATACTGGGGCCACCTACATGAAGGCTATGACAACCATTTTCCATGACATCATACACAAGGATATAGAAGTATATGTTGATGACGTCATCATAAAATCCAAGAGGGCCGCAGATCACATAGCAGATCTGAGAAAGTTCTTTGACCGGCTACGGAAGTACAATCTGAAACTGAACCCCGCAAAATGTGCCTTAAGAGTTCCTACCGGAAAACTGTTAGGGTTCATTGTCAGTCGCTGAGGAATTAAGTTAGACCCGTCAAAGGTCAAAGCTATCCAGGAGGTGATGAGTTTCTTGGGACGTCTCAACTACATCAGCCGCTTCATAGCACAATCAACTGCAATATGTGAACCAATTGTGAAAGTGCTGAAGAAGGATGCCGCCACTAGCTGGACTGAAGACTGTCAGAAGGCTTTTGACAAAATCAAGGAATACCTGTCCACACCACCAGTTCCTACCAGAACCTGGTAGACCACTACTACTCTTCCTTTCCATACTAGATGGGGCTTTTTGTTGTGTCTTGGGACAACATGACGAGACAGGGAGAAAAGAGCAGATCATATATTACCTGGGCAAGAAGTTCACACCCTATGAAGCAAGGTACTCTCTGCTAGAACGCACTTGCTGTGCTCTGACATGGATAGCCCAGAAATAGAGGCACTACTTTTGTGCTTATACCACATATCTCATATCGAGAATGGATCCACTGAAGTACATCTTTCAAAAGCCTATGCCTACAGGAAAGCTGGCTAAATGGCAAATATTGTTGAGTGAGTTTGACATCATCTATGTAACTCAGAAGATAGTCAAGGGACAGACATTAGCAAATCATCTTGCAGAAAATCCTATAGGAGGAGAATATGAACCACTGAAAACGTATTTTCTTGATGAAGAAGTGTCTTTCGTAGGAGGAGATATTGTTGAATCCTATGACGGTTGGAGAATTCTTTTCGACGGAGCTGCAAATTTCAAAGGAGTCAGTATCTTAGCAGTTTTGGTGTCAGAAATCGGTCAACATTATCCGGTGTCCGCAAAACTCAGGTTTCCATGCACCAATAATATGGCAGAATAAGAGGCTTGCGTATTAGGGCTCAATTTGGCCGACATGAATATCCAGGAATTACTGGTAATTGGCAATTCAGATCTGCTGGTACATCAGGTGCAGGGAGAATGGGATACAAAGAATACCAAGATATTACCATATCTATTTCATGCGCAAGAGATGATGAAGAGGTTCACTAAGATAGAGTTTTTACATGTCCCGAGAATCCAGAATGAGTTCGCAGATGCATTGGCCACTTTGTCCTCCATGATACAGTATCCGGACAAGAATTTCATCGACCCCATTCCGGTAAGGTTTCATAATCAGTCGGCTTACTGCGCTCATGTTGAAGAAAAAGCAGACGGGAATCCATGGTTCCATGATATCAAGGAGTACTTGGCAAAAGGAGAGTACCCAGAGCATGCAAATCATACTAAAAGACGTAGGCTCCGAAGATTGTCCAATCATTTCTTCCAAAGTGGAGGTATTATTACGGTGTGTTGATGCCAAGAAAGCTTCCACATTGCTCGAAGAGACACACTCTGGAACCTGCAGCCCACATATGAATGGTTTCATCCTAGCCAAGAAGATACTCAAAGACGAATACTTTTGGATGACTATGGAAACAAACTGCATCTGGTATGCCCAGAAATGTAATCAGTTCCAGATACACGCAAATAGGATACGGGTACCTCCAAATGAACTTAATGCAACCAGCGCACCTTGGCCATTTGCTGATTGGGGAATGGATGTCATTGGACCAATCGAGCCCATCGCTTCAAATGAGCACAAGTTCATTCTAGTGACCATGGACTATTTCACAAAGTGGGTTGAAGTTGCATCTTACAAAGCTGTAACCAAGAAAGTCGTCGCAGATTTTGTCAGAGACCGCATTGTTTGTCGATTCGGGGTTCCAGAATCTATCATCACTGACAATGCCACCAATGTCAACAGTGATCTAATGAAAGCCATGTGCGAAACCTTCAAGATCAAACACAAAAACTCCACAACATACCGACTCCAAATGAATGGAGCTGTGGAAGCCGCCAACAGGAACATTAAGAAGATACTAAGGAAGATGGTAAAGAATCACAAGAAGTGGCACGAGAAGTTACCATTTGCCTTATTGGGATACCGTACCACAGTCCGCACGTCAATCGGGGAAACTCCTTACCTATTGGTCAACGGTACTGAAGCCGTCATCCCTACTGAGGTAGAAATTCCTTCCTTGAGAATTATACAAGAAGCTGAGCTAAGTGATGCGGAATGGATAAGAAGCCGCTACGAGCAGTTAGCTCTCATTGATGGGAAAAGAATGAATGCGGTGTGTCATGGTCAGCTTTATCAGAATAGAATGTCTAGAGCTTTCAACAAAAGGGTCAAACCTAGACAGTTCGCACCGGGGCAGCTAGTGTTGAAACAAATCTTTCCACATCAGGATGAAGCCAAAGGAAAATTCTCACCCAACTGGCAAGGACCCTATATGGTTCACAGAGTACTAACAGGAGGAGCACTCATACTCGCAGAAATGGATAGAGAGATTTGGCCAAAGCCTATTAATTCAGACACACTCAAAAGATACTATGTCTAAACGTTTTGCATTTCTTCATATGATGTAATTGAACTATGCTTGACCTGATTCCCATTTAAGAGGGGATACGTAGGCAGCCTTATGGGTTCAGTCACAATACAATAAAATTTCCATTTTCCCCATAATCGGAAACTGGGGCAGAATTTTGAGGAGGACCCTCAAAATTCCGAAGCAAGTTCAGCCAACGACACTGTATGAGGAACAACTAGAGATTCGTCTAGGTAACTGGGGCAGAATTTTGAGGAGGACCCTCAAAATTCTATGGCAAGAAGGTCGCAATGTCTCTAACAATGTCGCAGTTATTGGTTCATCTAATTAATTTTTAAATTGCACATTACTATGTTTCCAATAACTATGCATGCATATTGTTTTCGAAAACTTTATTCTTAGCCAGATGCTACCCATGGTAACTCTGACGGGATTTTAATGCGGAACAGAGCAAAGCAAGCAGACAAAAGGAATGAACCAACCTCCCCCGCAAAACTCACGATTTTTATTTGAATGCAGGAACAAGAGATAGTCTCCAGTACGTACGCACCTTAGAATCACTGTCTTCAAAACAACAAGGCTACCGAACTCATCTACAACTAAGAAATACTCTGCTATCACTTATTATTTAGTCGCTGCATGAGACTAAGCATTGTCTCCATCCTGCATGAGGCTAAGCCCTGCCTCTTTAACTGCATAAGGCTAAGCATTGCCTTCCATTGCATGAGAATAAGCACTGTCTCAATCTTGCATGAGGGTAAGCCCTGCCTCCTTAATTGCATAAGGCTAAGCTCTGCCTTCCCATTGCATGAGACTAAGCATTGTCTCGAATCTTTGCATGAGGCTAAGCCCTTCCTCTTCAATTGCATAAGGCTATGCTCTGCCTTCCCATTGCATGAGAGTAAGCATTGTCTTAAATCTTTACATGAGGCTAATCCCTGCCTCCTTAATTGCATAAGGCTAAGCTCTGCCTTCCCATTGCATGAGAGTAAGCATTGTCTTAAATCTTTACATGAGGCTAATCCCTGCCTCCTTAATTGCATAAGACGAAGCTATGCCTTCCCATTGCATGAGACTAAACATTGTCTCAAATCTTGCATGAAGCTAAGCCCTACCTCTCAACTACTTAAGGCTAATCTCTGCCCCCCCCCCCCGATACCAAGCATTGTCTCTCCTTGCATGACCACAGATGTTGCTATATTCCAAAAACCTTACATTTTTCTCTTCTCTCGAGGCTGAGCACTGCCTCCAACTCTACATAGGACTAAGCTCTGTCTGGTTTTATCTCAAGCATCATGCGAAGGCATCATCCTCATAGCCGGAAGACACTATGCCTTGGCCTGAGGATCTCTTAATCTTGCACATCATTATTCAAAGGCATCATGGTTCGGAGGCACCATCTTCATAGCCCGAGAACATCATTACATGGCCTACGAATCCTTTACCGCTCAATTCATGGCCCAGAACATCATGGTCTAAGGACGTCATCCTCACCGTCCAAAGACAATCTCCATGGTCCAAAATGAACTTGCATCATGTTTAAATTTATGCGATAATCTATATGCATTGTATTTTGAGTTTGCAGGTAATCCGGTAAGTAACCGTTATCCTAACGGGAGCAATCTTTGCTCCAGTTTCCATTCAACGTCCATATCCTTCAAGTATTTCAAACGTAACTGATCATCGTCTATTACCCATTCTCATCTGATACCTACTCGAGTATCCATAACCATTCTCAATCCCGATTTGTCTTATCCAGCAACTATTTGTTTTATCCGTTCTTACAACAACTACATCGGTTCGTTCTACCGTTGGATCGAGAACTACACATGGCCTGATTCCTGTAAAACCAGGGATATGTAGGCAGCTTAGAGATCAGAGTGCGGCCTACATTTTTTCAACTCACCCCATTCAGTCAAAATCGCTCATCATTTCTTTACCCGGCAACTCTTTTATCCTTCCCGGGTAAAGAGGGGCAGATGTTGATACCCAATGTTTCCCTCATATTTTTTCAAATATATATATATATACTTTCAAAATAGTGCATTTCAATTTACAAGCATACACAAGTATTTTTAATAATCTTCCATTATTTTTAAAGACTTTAAATCAATTTATTTCTGTATTTTATTATATAAATATCCAATAATTATCCACCTAATTATTTTTATGATGATTTAATCATCCAAAATTATCATTTATACCAATATGAGGTTTTACATATTTTCAGTGCATTTCGTATAATTACATTTGCATTATTTAGGGCTAAATTTCATATTTTGCAATAATAGCCCATATGTATATATAATTACATTATTTATACAAAAAATAACTTTTTATATTTTTATAATGTTAAATAATTTTTTTTTAATCATTTGCATGAACAAATAATATTTTATTTATTTATTTATTACTTTTATAAATTATTTATTTGAGTAAAATTGGGTATTTAAAAGCTAGCCCTAAATTCCTCCTATTTTCGGACCTGACTACCCAAACCTTGGCCCAACAACCCCAACCCAATCCTAAACGACCCAACCCAGTCCAAACCCGACCCAACCCCTTCTCAAATCCCAGTCGTTGATAAAAAATGACCAACAGCTCACAAACGACTTCCCCCTTTCCTTATATCACTCAACCCTAAACCTTAACCCTATTCCCTCCAAACCTGCCGCCACTCTATTCTCGCCTCTATGAAAACCCTAACCCGCCACCTATCAAAAAACCTCTCCAAATCTGCCTCAATCATGGATTTTGCCATGATTTTCTTACCTTTTGTGTATTATACCACCATCTCTTATGATTCTATGTTACCTTGTAGTACTTGCCTAAACATGGCAAGTACTACACCCAAGATTTCGACAATATCCTCTTGACTACTTGAATCTGGACATGTATCTCGTGCATATGCTTCACGGCCATGGCTATATGGGTCCGATTAGCCGAGATTTCGACCAATCTTCGACTTGTGCCAACTAGGTTTTGAATTCCCCTTTGTTTCTTACCGATTCTTACTTGATATTTTTCCTTTCCTATGTTTGACTATTCTTTTTCCTTATCTTTCCCTATTTTTTTACTTTATTCTTTGCCTTAAATATGACTCTGAACGATTTTGGTATTTTTAGTATTATTTGTGTGTTTCCCTGTTGATTTACTGAATCTCTAATTTATGCTCTAAAATCACTTCTAATTGATTCCAGAATATTTTGTTTC